>BLBF01000050.1:3171948-3239440 GCA_015471245.1 Laticauda colubrina
GCCTTCATCCAGACTTTTCAGAAGTTTTTTTTTTTTTTTGAGTTTTCACCTCCCCCACCCCCATCCCCCGTTTGATGGTGACTATGGCACATTTGTCCAATCCAAACTCTATTTGCAGTATTTTGGCTGTATATATAGCCAGTATTAAGCAGTGATAATATTTCAAATAATACTTTTCCATATAGCTTTAGATCGTCAGATGTCTGATAGACAGATGTCGGGTAGCCCATAACTGATAGTCCTCAATGTACAGCCACAAATAAAATCAGAATTTCTGTTGTGAAGCAAGGTGGTTATTAACTGAGCCCTGCCGAACTTTACAACATTTTCCATCATGGTTAAGCAAATCACTGCACTTTTAAGTTGTTAATTATATAATCATAAGTGAATCCTGCTTCCTCCATTGACTTTGCTTACTGGAAGCTGGCTGAGAAGATCACAACTGGCGACCCCATGACTCCAGGATATTGCAACTGTTGTTAATACAGGTAGTCTGCGATTTACAACCACAACTGAGCCTCAAATTTCTATTGTTAAGTGAAACATTTGTTAAATGAGTTTTACTCCATTTTACAACCACAGTTGTTAAGTGAATAACTGCAGTTGATAAGTCAGTAACACTGCTGCTAAGTGAATCTGGTTTCCCCATTGACTTTGCCTGTCAGAAGGTTGCAAAAGAGGAATCACATGAGCTGGGGACAGCAACAGTCATAAGTGTGAACTAGTTGACAAGCATGTGAATTTTCATCACATGATCGTGGGGATGCAACAAAGGTGGTAACTCTGAAAAATGGTTATGTCACTTTTTTTAGTGCCGCTATAACTTTGAACAGTCACTAAATGAAGACTATCTGTATAGTAAATGCATTCTTTGATTCTCCTACTAGTAGGACTTAGATGTCATCAATTCCTGTAATCTATTGCCTGCAATATAAATTTTCTGCTACAGTTATAAAACCAGTTTCGGTAACCAGTTCAGATGTTTGATTTCAAGAACACTCATGCAAGTCAGTGCATGTATCCTATCTTTATTAGATATCCAATGTAATAAAACTTCCATAGACTGGGAAAAAAGAGGAAAACTTTGGAAAATGATATAAAATCACAAATGAAAAGGGGCTAATACCTTTAGAACTACATACTTTGAGTTTGAGCATACTTTTTACATAGTATAATAAGTAGATTTCAAAGTATTGACAATCTTATTTGCTGATACATGTCTTAAACACATCCTGCTGGGTTCTATAAAACAAAAGTTTATTTAATATTCAAAGTTTAAAATGAAGTCACAAAATAGTGCTTAAAATGAGTATCATAATTATAAAAAGCAATTAAGAAATATAAGAATGTTAAAAGAGGTAGTAATTATACACTCGCAATAAGATGTATTTGTAAATATGTCACCAATATTGACATATCACCAAACAAGGAACCATACATAGACTGTCGATAGATAATAGAATTGCTAGTTTCTTAATGGTTTTTTTTCTTTTTCTTTCTGTGTGTTGTGTATGTGTTTGTTTGACATTTTAGTTGTATTATCAATAAAGTTTGTTTAAAAAAAAAAAGAAATATAAAAATGTCAGGAAGATGGCCAAACTGTCAACTGGCCTAATTTAATGATGGAATTGCTTTTTCCTGCTGCAACATAGACCATTATCACACAAGGCGGCAAACTGCAGCCTGTTTATTCTGTTACAGTGAAAAGAGACTTACTTTCAGAACTATTCACAAATAGTGAAACCCCAATACTTGTAGTCCTTAACTTAGGACCACAATTGAACCCAAGATTTCTGTTGAATTTCGCCTATTTTTATGATCTTTCCTGCTACAATTGTTAAGTAAATCACATGGTTGTTAAGGGAATCTGCTTTCCCCATTGACTTTGCTTGTCAGAAGGTCGCAAAAGGTGATCAAATTAACCCAGGATTCTACAACTGTTATAAAGAGTCAGTTGCCAAGCATCTGAATTTTGGTCACGTGACCATGGGGATGCTATAACGGTTGTATGAAAAACGCTCATAAGTCACTTTTTCAGTGTCATTGTAACTTTGAATTATCACTAAATGAATGGTTGTAAGTCAAGAACTGCCTGTATACAAATTGGTGTAGCTTTTATACACTTTCGGAAAACAAAGCAACAAGTATAAAAGTATAAAAAAAGTATAAAAGTATTCACAGTGAAGATGTCCCTCTCAGAAATTGAGTTCATTACTAAAATATTACAGCCCTCCCCTTCTGTTCCTAATGGATATGTTTGATACTTAAATATGCAAAACTTTCTGGCTAATTTATATGCAAAAGGAAAAGGACATTAGAACTGAACCAACTGCTGGCCTGGTTCAAATTATTTGACAAGTCTATCAGACAGCCTTATGGGCATTTTATACAAGGATGTGAGCCCAAAAATGAGAGGCACAAGACAGAGATATGAAAAAGTTTCAACAAAATAGGGTTTTCCTGGTTAAAGATCGTTGTAACAATCTTACAAGGACACACTCTTTTGACCCTGTATATATTAAATTAACACCTTTTTATTAACAATGCAGGATAGGATTTGAATGGCAGCTAAGAAGAACAAGGCATCCAAAAATAGAAGCCACTATTTTGGGGACTCAATTGTAAGTGATATAAATTTAGGAAAGGATACTGAGGTTTTGAAAGAAGTCAGGTGTCTACCAGGTGCTACTGCCAGCAGAGACAAGAAGCTTATTCTTAAGATAGTTAAGAATGCCAGCAAGGACTGCGATGTTGATGTTATTACACATCTTGGTACAAATGATCTGTCCCAGAAGGATGTACTTTCTGTTCAGAAAGACTTCCAAAGCTTGGGGTGTGAACTTAACAATATGGACTGCAGGCTTATCTTTTCAGAGAGGTTCACCACTCTACAAGGAACAAAAAGGAAAAGGGTAGCATGTAGCAGAGTTTAATGTGTGGCTAAAAGAGTGGTGTAAAAGGGAAGGCTTTGGTTTTATTAGTCATGATGTCTGCAGCTGATCCAATGAAAAACTGTACAAAAGAGATGATTTGCATCCATCAAAAAAAGAGATTGAGTTACTTGGCATTAAATTCACAGATTTCCTGGATAAATATTTAAACTGAACAGCAGGGACAGAGAATTAATGGATTCAGAACATTTCTGTCCCCAGCAACCTAAAACTAATAAGGATAGCAGTGCATGCAAAATAGATGTTTGTGCAGATAAGATTATCAACCTTGATGCCAACCAAAACCAAGCATTTAATAATGAGTGCCATACCATGTGCATTAATCAAACAGGTGGCAAGAAGGTAGGGGCAGGCAGGCACAACACAGGTTATGTAGACAGTAAACAAAGTGTCAGACATAAAGATCTCAAGTGCCTGTAGACAAATGCACAAAGTCTGGGGAACAAACAGGGTGAACTCAAACTACGAATACATGACGGTATTCATGTATATAGTTGGAATAATAGAAACTTGGTGGGATGAAACCCATGATTGGAACATACTGGTAGAAGAATACAAACTATTCAAAAAAACCAGAAAAGAGGAGGTGGAGTTGCACTGAATGTAAAGGATCACTATATTGCTATAAAAATGCATGAAACCAAAGATGAAAACCTCCTAGAATGCATATGGGTCAATATAAAAGAAAAAAGGAATGACATGGCCATAGGTGTACATTGTAAGCCACCCAATCAAGCAGAAAAAATAGATGTCCTTTTTGCCAGCCAACTAACAAACATATGCAGGAAACACACAATAATAGTAATGGGAGATTTCAATTATCTTGATATCAATTTGGAAAACTAATTCTGCACCAAGTGAGAAATCAAAGAAGTTCCTAACCAACCTAGCTGACAACTTTGTTGTCCAAAAGGTAGAGGGTGAAACGAGATAGACAACCACACTGGACTTAATTCTTACAAACAGAGAAGTGATAGAGGGAGTTGAAACTGCAGGAACCTTGGGTGAGAGTGACCATGTCATACTAGAATTCAACATAACACAAACACAAGCAACAGAACATAATGACACCAGAGTCTTGGATTTTAAAAGAGCTGATTTCAATAAACTCAGAGCTTGAGGAAGATTCCATGAATAAAAATCCTAAAGGGGAAAACAACTCAAGAATCTTGGGAAACTCTAAAAAGTATGATCATAAAAGCCCAGACCAGCACAATATCACTGAGAAAGAAAAACAAGAAATCCAAGAAGAAACCAGCATGGCTGCACAAAGATCTCTCTGGCAAATTTAAAGAAAAAAAGGACAAGGAATTCCAACCCCTCCCACATCCAACCAGCATGTAAAAAATTCCGATGCTCACAGAGAGAGAGATGATGATCGATGCAGGTTTAGATTAACATTGCATATTCACTCCTGGCTTCAATATTACTTTGCATTATCACAAATCCAAATTAACAATCTTTGTACAGATGGGTTTCAGGACTTCATCTTTACTTTTCTGCCTTCTGCACAGAAGTGGATTTGTAGCTGTACAGATGCAGATGGATAACTCAACAAAATGTCCATAACAAATTACATTTATTGGTTCATCAGGTATCCTCATAACTCATGTTTGTGATGAAGTTCTTCTTTAATGACCAATCCTTTGTATATCTACCTTGTAATAAAAGATGGTTATCTCCTAACCCATCTCGTAGCGATAGAAAGAAGCTGCCATGAATTAGAGCAGTGGTCCCCAAACTTTTTCAGTCCACTGCTCCCTTGGTGCTAGAAACTCATCCTCGGTGCCCCCCACCCAGGGATGGGATTCAAATTTATGTGATCTATTTTGAGGGCATGGCTTGCTGGTCACGTGACTGGGTGGGCGTGGCTTGCTGGACACGTGACTACCTGGTGCAGCTTGCTGGCTGGGTGTGGCTTGCTGGTCACATGATCGGGTAGGTGTGGTTTGGTGGTTATGTGACTGGGTGGCGTGGCCAGGTAACTGGCAAACCAAATACAAGTGATCCTCACTTAATAGCCGGTTGTTTAGCAAGTGTTCTAATTTATGACTGGCCTCCCCAGAGCCACTTGACCTGTTTTTGGAGTTTTGAGAGCAATGCACACACACACACACACACACACACACACACACACACTCCCTTCTAAACCTACTGGAGCAGGTCATTGCACTAGAATTGGCAAAGCATCTCTGATTAGATTCTCATAGTGAATACAATATAATCAGAGATGCGTTGCCGATTCTTGTTGATTTGTTTTATGTGTATTTCTTTATTTTATGTTGCTAAGTTGCACTGACATGTGAGTCCCTTCTTGTGCACAGCCCAGAAGCTTTTGTGATTCTTTGCAGCAAAAATTATTGACCCTTGGCTTTGCTCTACTTTTGAAATGTGCCGCCATTGTCACGTTCTAAGTGCTGGCCCCGCAGGTCCATCCCAATGAGCCCACTGCACTGGAGGGACCTGCCCAAACAAGTCTGAGCGAAGCAGTGCACCAAGTCAATGGGGTGAGCCTGAGAGAGGGAAAGAGAGAGAGAGAAAGAGAGAAGGAAGAAAAGAAAGAGAAAAGGGAAAGAATGATAAAGGGTCAGGCAAAGAAAGGGGGGATGGAAGGAAGGGACAGAAAAAACAACCCAGGTTTCTGGCTCTAACTTATGGCCATTTGAGAAACCACACCCAATTACACTTTTAGGATTCTCTTAAATAAAGTTTTAAAATGTCAATCTTGGTTTATATATTTTCAACCCAAATAGCTGTTAGGTGAGTTACATTCCTAACAGAACATATATAGTAGTTATCCAGTCAAAGTCGCTGGTCCTGCACATCCTCCAACTTTTCTGTAAGTATTAATCCACTCCCGGCCTCTCCTATCTTGGGTTTTGAAACTTCAGCTGACTTCTCTTTATCTTTCTTTTGAAGAGGTGTTTTCTCACTGGACATTCCTGTAACTGAATTATTCTTGGCTGTAAATAGAGAGAAAACTTTAACAAGTGTAATTAAGAGATACAGGTTAATTCACTTACAATTGCTTCCTTAATAACTTTAAAAAGTTACTACAGACCTCCACAGAGCTATTTAAAACTTGTTTCACTTCGGACAGCCATACCTTTGGTATGGTCATGCGATCAAATTTGGGCACTTGGCAACTGGCTCACCTTTACTGCTGTGTGTAATGTCTCAGTCACATGACCATAATTTGCAACTTATTTGACAATTTCTAGCATTTACTTCCAGTTTTGGCACAAAAAGGCCATTGAGGAAGCGGATTTTCTTAAAAACCAATGTGTTCGCTTAACAACTACCACAAAAATTGCCACAAAAATTGAGGGTGGTCATGTGTTGTCTTAACTTAGAACCACAACAAACTATCAACATAACACCAAGCTCAATTATAGTCATAGGTCAAGGACTAGTTGTACACTGCCCCCTCCCTTTTATATCCTAGATTTTTCACTGGCTTTGCTTTGTCCCTGCATTTCATCACTGCCATTAAATCCTTCATTTTTTTTAGATGTGAAAGGTTACCTTTACATATACAGGATACCATTCCAGCTCCTAGGATAAATCCACACACGAGTGCAATAATGACTCCCAACGGCCAAGGAAACACTGGAATTGATGGAATTGTAGGAGTAACTGTGGGCCAAGAAAGTGAGAGAAAAAATGTACTCCTAGTATTTTGGGTAACTGGGAAGACTTGAAGGAATAATCACATCTCCCTCACCTTCTGGCTGCCAATGGACAGACTGTTCCAATGGGGCCTCCAAAGCTTCATGTTCTACTCGACAAACATAAGTGACTTCAACATCATTCTTCTGTGGGAAGAAGACACTGTTGATGGAAAACATCCTGTTCTGCATGCGGTGGACCTCCGACTTTATTTGCTCTTGTGGCACTCCGTTTTGCAACCACTGGATGTTGATTTGAGAGGGATAAAATTTGCTCAGGTTGCACATGGCTGCTACAAATTTCTCCCCCTGTGGCATTGTGGTGAGCTGAAGGATAGGCTGAGCTGCAAAGAGAAGAAGGAAATTTTAAGTCCTGCATCCAATAGGCCAGTGTTTCCCAACCTTGGCAACTTGAAGATGGGTGGACTTCAATTCCCAGAATTCCTCAGCCAGCCAGCTGCCAAGGTTGAGAAACACTACAATAGACATTTCCCAACTCCTTGAAGCTAGTCTTGGACCCACCTGGGATTACAGATACAACCCTTTATTTAGTGACCATTTGAAGTTACAGCGGCAATGAAAAAAGTAAGGTATGACAGTTTTTTATACTTACAACCATTGCAGCATCCTGATGGACACATGATCAAAATTCAGATGCTTAGCAAGGCATGTATTTTATGACTGTTGCACTGTCACAGAGTCATGCGATTGTATTTGGGACCTTCTGACAAGCAAAATTAGTGGGGAAGTTAGATTCACTTCACAATCGTGTTACTAATTTAACAGTTGCAGTGATTCATATGTGGTGGACATGCTTGGATGCAAAAAGATATTGGACAAAAATCCACACATGGTTGGAAAAAATGATAAAACGACAAATAGACTTTAAACCTGAGATATTTTTATTGGGAATTATACCGGAAATATATAGTAAAGAATTGAAATACTTGATTGTAAATGTTTTAACAGTGGCTAGAATTGTATTTGCTAAGAATTGGAAAAATGAAAAAATACCAATGCAGGAGGAAATTATTAAGAAAATCATGGACTGTGCAGAAATGAGTAAATTGACATTTGAAATCAGAGAAGAAGAAGACGATGTTATATGATATGGGGTTTATTTTATCAATGGTTAGATAAAAATACACGGTAAAGAACAGATTAGGAAGCATTACAATAAAAAGTTAATAGATTGATATAGAATATAATATAAAATATATAACCATTGGATGAATGTATAAGATTAAATTATAATGAAATTTAGAATATCTCGTATAGAATGATGAAAAAATAGTTTAGTCAAATGAATGATTAATTATTGATATTATATAAGTACATGTTAGATTGATAAGGTGAGAATTTATACAACTTGTGAGTAATGCTAAAAAAAAGGATAGCACAAAAGGTTGTAACCAACTGACACATTGTATGTACACAATTGAAAGATGGCTTTATGTTTTTATGTTTTGTTTGTATGTTTGTTGTAAAAAATAAAAACTTTAAAAAAAAGTTTTACTACTGGTTCTGTGGATGTGGCTTGGGGGGCTTGGCTTGGGGGGGTGTCAGGGATAGGATACTGTAAAATCCCCATTCTCTCCCCACCTTACAAATCTGCCTTCCAGCTCCATTCTCCTGTGCAGGGCAACAAAAGAAGAATCAGCTGGAACTTGGGAGGCAAAGAATAGATGGTCAGAAGTGGTATTCCGAACAACTCAAAATTTCCGCTACTGGTTCTCCAGAACTGGTCAGAACCAGCTGAATACCACTTCTGAACCAGGAGTTCCCAACCCTTGGTCTGTAGACCAGCACCGGTCCATGGCATACCAGCAACTTAGCCACACAAACAAGCAAAGCACCATTCATAGAAGGCAGACAGCATGAAAAGCAAAGCCCTCTCCAGGGTCCACAGAAAAAAACTTTCTCCACGAAACTGGACCCTGGTGCCCAAATGGTTGGGGGCTGCTGCACTTAACAACTATGGAAAAAAAGATTTAAAATCAGGGGAAATTAACAACTGCCTTGCACAGTAACATAAATTTTAGGATCAATTGTGGTCATAAGTCAAGGACTACCTGTATTTTTATGACAGCTGCTGTGTGAATTAGGGTGGGTTGATATCGATTTGTTTTAGCTGCCAATCAGGGAACACCAAAATCAGTTTCCAGCCTCTGACTGTCCCTTTCTTCCATCTACAATCTTTTCCATCAAAAACAGTGTTTCTTAAATTTGACAACTTTAAGATGCTTGTACAGATAGTCTTCAACTTATGAACGTAATTGAGCCAAAAATATCTGTTAAGTGAAACAGTTATTAAGTGAATTTTGCCCCATTTTTATAACTTTTCTTGCCAAAGTTGTTGAGTGAATCACTGCAGTAATTAAGTTACTAACATGGTTGTTAAGTGATATCTGGCTTCCCCATTGACACTGCTTATCGGAACTTTGCAAAAGATGATCACATGATTCTGGGACATTCCAATAAATCTCATAAATTCGAGTCAGTTGCCTAACATCCAAATTTTGGTCACATGGTCATGTGGATTCTGCAACAGTTGTCAGTATAAAAAAATGGTTATAAATCAGTTTTTTAAGTGCTATTGTGAGGGTGGCGGCGGAGATGAGAGCAGCAGGCAAGTAGGCTCTCTGTTTAACCAAGATTAAATTAACCTATTCTAATTATTACCTGCTTTTAAGGCTATTTTTCTATCATATCTTAGTCTTCAAATTTTTATTTTTAAACCCTTTACATTTTTGAAATTTTTGCAGTATGATCACTAAATCACTTCTAGATATATTTCAGCTTTGGATTAGCTGTATTTTTTCAAAAATCTTGAGCTGGGCCTCAGCTATAGGAGAGCCTTGCTGCTGCTTCTTTGTTGTTGTCCTAAAGATCTTACTCCTTTAGCTGAAAGTCTAGCAATGCCTAGCTTTGATGTGATTTCTCTTATCTGATTTATTCTATTTTTATCCACTATTTTTATTATTTTATCATTTTTATTTACTCATGTTCCCTGCTCTGTCGGGAGGGCAGGATCCTTGGTATACTTGTGAGGAGCGCTGCCACTGTTCGCATTAGGACTCGTTTCTTCTCGACTCCCAATTCCTTTTCTGGATTTAGGACTTGTTTCAGTGATTAGACTCTATGCTATATTACACAGCTCCTCCTCTATTGTGCTACTTAATATAATGAAGACAAGGAAAAGGAGCAGATTTCTCACTGACCAGGTTCCTCAACCTTCTCTGAAGCAATCCAAGATTGAGGACTTTATTTTAGCTCGGCCTCTCAATTTGAAAGCTCCTGCTCCCTTTTGTCTGGCTGCAGCATACACCTATTCTCGCAAAATCTCCAGTCCTCTGGAGATGGTAGCCTGACTGTTCCTCCTACAACTGGTCAAAGTAACCCCCCGCAGCGAGTAAAAGCTAGGTCACACCGGCCGACGGATGCAGAACGTATGCAAAAAGGACACAGCAGACAAGCAAAATTTCAGGGGTGGCTCCATCCATTGTTATCCGCTCTCAAAAGTGCACCAAATTTGCATAAACAGAACGGATAACAACGGAAAGGAACAGACGGGGGTACTTATCGAGGATGGGAAGCGGATGTTCGTAGGAAGCCTAGCGGATGGAAGCGGATGACACATCCGAAGGGCTTCTAGGGGAGAATAGCGAAGCGGATGCGTAGCGGAAGGAACGGATGCGTAGCAGATGACACGGACGCCTATAGGATGCATAGCGGATGCGTAGCAGATGCAAAGCGTTCACTGCGCATGCAGGGAGGATGAATTGTGTCAGCTCCGTGGATATAAAAGGATGCAGCTCGCAAGCAGTCAGCATTCAGAGGAAAGACCTGCTGCCAGAGACATCTTGAAAGAACACCATGGTTTGACAGTCAGGGAAGAAGAGAAAGCCTGTGCCTACTCCTGCCAGCCCTGGCAAGAAGGACAGAACCACCATCCCACCCCCTGGCACTGACTCTGAAGCTGCTGGTGCTTCTCCTGCTGGTGCTTCTCCTGCTGGTGCTTCTCCTGCTGGTGCTGCTAGTGCTTCTCCTGCTGGTGCTGGTGCTGGTGCTGCTGCTGTGATGGACCAGCCTAAAGGCCCTCAAAGCCCTGCTGCTGAAGCCCCTGAAGCCCCTGCCAAAGGGAGGAAGAGGCAAGGCAAGGAGAAGGGAGAGAGGAAACAGTACTCCATTTCTGAAGACCATGAGGAGGAGGTGCTGGAATGGCTGAGGGAGAACGAGTACCTGTGGAGAAAGGGCCACAGGCTCTATTGCGACACCAAGAGGAAGCAGGCAGCTTGGAGAGACAAGGCAGAGAGCCTGGGCTACACTTCAGACGTACTCCTGGGATGGTGAAAGCACATGCACACCTGGTATAGCAAGCTGCACCTGAAGAAATCTGGCCAGGCCGCTGTCAAGCTCACTGACCGGGAGATGTATGTCATGGCCAAGTGCAGCTTCCTGGAGGGTGAGATCCGCCACCGAGGAGCAGCCCCTCTGTCAACCCTCTCCCTCAGACAGCCCACAGAGAGCCACTCCTCTTCCAGCCAGGAGACAGCTACTGTGTCCAGGCAGGTGTCTTTGGAGGGCCCCATGGCAGAGACCCCCCCGACAGTTGCACTCCCCATGCCAGAGGATGTGGAGGATCCCCTGTCTCAAATGGAGCAAGAAGAAGCAGCAGCCAGAGACCTCCCCACCCCCACCCCCAGCTCCACCTCCACCTCCACAGAAAGCAGGCAGAGAGGCAGACTAGAGGGCCAGATCTTCTCTCTCAGCTGGTCCACAGCGATATGCCATCCTCTAACCACAAGCCCTTCATCACGTATGTGAGCCAGACCCTCATGGACCTGCCCGAGGCCCAGTACCAGGTGATGGAGAAAATCACAGCACTGCTGCACCACCCTCCAGGCCCAGCTGAACCTGCTCCGACCCACTCCAGGTCTGCTCTTCCACCCCAGGTGATATCCCAGCCCTTCCACGGCTTTCAACAGCCCCTTACTTACCAAGGCTACGAGTACCAGGACTTCCCACACCAGAGGCATCCCTTCCCAGTCCAGGCCCAGGTACATCGCACGCCACAGACACCTCACCTGACCCAGCTGCAGACCAGACAGCCCCACTACACTCCTCCTTCCTCCACCCCACAGCCAAGCCCCTCAACAGAAAATCTGTCTTCAGTCCTGTGCCTGACATCCCAGGTCCTTGAGGAAGGGCCTCTCAACTTCACGGGACTGAGTCAGCTCTCTGAGAGCTTCCTGAACACACCATCCCCTGTTGTACTCTCGGGGCCAGGCACCCCAATGGCGCCTCAGACCAGCACTCCAGCCACAGCCACCTCCACAGTCCCTGCCCGCTCGACAGCTGAGACCATGGACATGCCTCAGAGTGACTGAGAATAGTGCCAGAGACTGAATTGTTACCTGTTCACCTTATCTTTGCTTAAAGACACTTTACTTGGGTCATTTTGCTTTTTTAATAAAGTCATACAGTTTACTTAAGACAGTTGTAAATAAATGTTATCTTTGCTTCACACACTTGGTTCATTTCATTTACTTAATAAAGTGTTGGTGAAAACTTTGAAAAAAGGGTTAAGCCTTTGCATGCTTGTGGGATAGGTAAGGATAGTTGTGGGATGGGTAAGGATAGCTATGGGATGGGTAAGGATAGCTGTGGGATGGGTAAGGATAGCTGTGGGATGGATAGCTGTGGGATGGGTAAGGATAGCTGTGGGATTGGTAAGGATAGCTGTGGGATGGATAAGGATAGCTGTGGGATGGATAGCTGTGGGATGGGTAAGATAATTGTGGGATGGGTAAGGATAGTTGTGGGATAGATAAACCTCCAGTGCAAGCACAGTGGGACTGTATGGTCCACCCTCCCAGCTGCCACACATATGGTCCTTTATTATCAATAACAATTTATTCATTGATCAACACATTTCAAAATAAACAAAACTCTTTATTAATGCCCTATTCATTGTAAGGCCACTCAACATACATGGCACAATCTCATCAGTGTGATGAAACAGGTTCAAGGAAGCATCCATTAAGCATCTACCATCCTGTCTTGCCAATCCACTGCTCCAGCTGGGGAGTTGCACCAGTGTTTCAAGAGGTTGCTCTGCTTCTTCCCTCCACGTGAAGCTCTGTTGGGGCCTTATACATCCACAGTGTCTATCAGGTTTCGTCCTTGCCTCCATTCACCAGGCTCCATGTCCCCATTGCCTTGTTGATGGTCCACAAGCCTGTTCTGCAACACTGGGTAGCGGGTGCGCATGAGATTGTGCAGGATGCAGCAAGCTTCCACGATGCTCCCCACAGTCCCTGGGTGATGCTGCATGGTGGTGAGAAGTACCTGGAACCTGTTGGCCAGGATGCCAAAGGCGTTCTCCACCACCCGTCTTGCCCTGGACAGCCTGTAGTTGAAGATCCTCTCTTCACGGGTGAGGAGTCTGGAATTGTAGGGCTTCATGAGGTAGGTTGTGAGGAAGAAGGCGTCATCCCCCACAATGAAGTAGGACACATCTTGTGTGTCGTTGAGCAGGGGTTCTGGATCTGGGAAGCCCACGATGAGGTTCCGTTCCAGCTCCTCCTTGAGGTGACTGGCATTGTATACCTGGCTATCTGAAGCAGACCCTTTGCCTGAGGTATCGATGTGCATGAACTTGTAGCCAGCATCAACCATGGCAAAGAGGATGATACTGAAGAAGCCCTTGTAGTTGTGATAAGTGGACCCTGACTTGGCTGGAGCTTTGCAGGCCACATGCTTGCCATCTATGGCTCCAATGGTGTGGGGAAAGTTCCACCTCTTATACCACTACTCTGCAACTTTCCTCCAGCCTTCTTCAGTGGTGGGGCACTGGAGGAGCTCCTCCACGTATTCTTCGATGATGGCCTGCACCACTTCTCTGACCACTTTGCTGATGCTGTTGTGTGGCACCTTCCAGGCATACTGCATGTTTCTGTATGTGGTTCCAGAGGCCAGGTGGCGCAGAGTCAGTGCCACCTTCAGTCCAGGGTCCAGGCTGGGATGCAAGTTGATGTTTGCCTAGGTCAACCTGGGTCTCAGACGCTCCACAATTTCGTCAAACATGGCTGGTGGCATCCTCATGAAGTGCTGGAATGCACGAGTGTCTTCATTCCTCAGCTCCACCATCAGCTTGTCATAGAGTCCAAACTCCACTCTTCTCCCGATCCATCTTCGGACCCAGACAGCTCTTGGACATCTCCTTCTTCTCCTTGTGTAGAAAAGGTGAAACAGTCTGAACAGGGCTTGATTCTGGTGTTGAATGATGGTAGCTACCATAAGGAGTGTGTGATGATCCATGGTGGAGATCAATGGATGATGTGGAAGAGCAAGAGCAATGGTGAAGAGGTCTGTACACCAAGGCTGCTGGACTGATAGTGAGATCCAGGTGATTTCCTCCCCCTTTTTATAGGAAATATAGGTTTTCCGCTAGGTGTCCTTCCACATACTCTAGGCATACTCCAGACATCCTAAATATCTGAGATACGTCCCATATACGAACGTTTTATCCATTTTAATGCTTTATATACGAAATGCATCCACTTACATCCTTTCTATTTCCATGCTACTAACGCTGTGTGGACGTTCTGTGTACCTTTCGCTTCCTCCCTCTTTCTTCTTTCAGCTGCAGCAGATGTGAGTTGAGGGGATGGCCAGAGGATGCCAAGAGGATACAGCGGATGTGTAACGGATGACAACGGACGTAGAACGTTTGTTTCCCATATGTGTCATGGATGTACATCGTACGCGGCGGAAAGTTCATCCGCTCAAAAAGTTTTGTGCAGCTCAAAACTTTTTGAGCAGATGAAATAGCAGTAGATGGATGTTTGACAGATAGAGCTTTTGAATCATGTACGCAGTGAGTACACAACGGATGCATTGCGTTTTCCAATGGATGGCAAGCTTTTTTGTCTGTTTTACATCCTCTTTGCATCCGTTGGTGCAGTGGGACATGGGCTTAACATCTTACCAGGAAGCTTCCTTTGACTTGATCAGTTGGGAAGAAATGGCCCCAAAGGAAGCGACACCAGCCCAGGGCACCCAAGTTTCCTTAGTAAATAAGCTCCAGGTCAGCGCCTCTGGGATTACATCTATTTACGAGACTGACTTATGTCAAGACAATTTCTGGAACCAGGAGGAGACACAGCTCTTCGAGTCCTTTTGTGCACTTCCACAACCAGAAAGGGCCCAAATCATAAAGCGTTTGGATGCAGTTAAATCCAAGCTCTGGAGTCTTTCACTACCTGATAAGGATTCCTTTGGACTCCAGGGTGTCTATATTGATTCACCAACGGAAGCTCCCTTGGCGCTCTCTCCAGAATGTCTAATTCATAAATTTGAAGATCCAGAGCTATTTTAAACTCCATCTGTTGATGCTGCTGAATACTTGCCAGCTAAGCAACCAATTAATGCCACAAGTATGAACTGGAGTGCGTTTAGAGACTTACAGCCCCATGAACAAGGCTCACCTCCCCTCACTTCTTCCCTGCCTTTGCCTCCAAAGAGGATGACCCTGCCACTTAACAACGGGTGTATCTTTTCGGATCCGAAGGGCACTCTGGAAAAAATTAATCACACAGAATGACTATTAAATCTGGCAAAATCCCACCCCCCTGCATACTTAAGTGCCTTTCGTGGAACATAGCAGGTTGGGGGAGAAGGTGTGGTGCCACAGAATTTGCCAACTATATTCACTCATTTGATGTGGTCCTGCTTCAGGAGACCTGGGCATGTGATAAGATATTTCTTACAGGGTTTACAGTCATTTCCTTGGCTGCCACCAGACAAACTATAACAGGAAGGCCTAAGGGTGGTCAAGTTTGCTTGGTCTCTACTTCTTTGAAAATGGAGAAAGTGGAGCTGCCCCCCTGTAGCTCTTTGGCTATGGCGCTCCTAATTAAGAGAGGACGCAGGAAACTGTTAGTGTTCAACGTTTATCTTCCCCCGACGATGAGGCAAGCTGATACTAAGGCTCAGTGGGGCATGCTGGAGAATTACTTTACTTGTATGGAAATTAAATTCCCAGTGCCGTACATTCTTATAGGGGGTGACTTTAATGCCCGATTGGGAGTCCAAGTTCCCCCATCAATTGAGGCACTCTACTCCTCTGGGCCATGGGACACCTGATTTCAGCCAGACATTCTAAGGACAAATTAACAAATTTTGCTGGCATTCAGTTAGCCCTTTTAGCAGCCCCAAACAATAAGATAATTCTTAATGGGAATATCCTAGGTGATCTAGCTGGTGAGTTTACTTTTAGTTCTTCATGTGGGAGTAGTGTTATTGATTTTGAGCTGGTATCCTAGCATCTTAGAAAGGCAGTCCGTACTTTTTATGTGGACTGCCTTACAGAGAGTGACCACTACCTCCTGGTTACAATCATTGGGCTTTCCTCAAATATACATCTTCCTAGAGGTCCCCAGATATTAGATCCCTATGTTGCCTCGTATACAAGGGGGATCAAATGGTCTTCTAATACTGAAAGTTTCACTCCTTTTTATCATCTCCAGAGTGTCTCAGCTTATACAATCAGGCCCTAACAAGTAGTGGCCCAGGGACAATCTCGGCCTTTGAATCACTAATTAAGAGTGTTCAAAGGGAGCTAGGAACCATCCGTAGGCCGAGTGGTCCATATCATTCAAGAAGTAATTCATAGTTTGACAAAGAGTGTCTGATGCTCAAGAACCAGATTAATTGGGTTTACCTGCTCTATCGTAATCGTGGGGATAAATGCCCACCAGAGGACTACTATCGCTTGAAGCAGGAGTATAAAGGACTAATTACTAAGAAAAAGAAAGCTAAAGAGAGAGAGAGAAGTGGAATCTACTTCTCCTCTCCATCTAGCAGAAGAACACTCGATTATTTTGGCAAATTATTGCCAGCTCCTTGTCGGGTCATCAAGAACTCTCTCTCTGCTGTATTTCCAGAAGAGATTGGGAAAACTATTTTTTGGCAATTTTCCAGGTGTCAACAAGTTTGACCATACTTGGGCCACAGCTGCCTCCTGCAGTTCCTGATTGGCAACCCATGACTCATGCTGAGATTACCAAGGTTATCTCCGAACTCAAGTCAGGCAAAGCCCCTGGCCCTGATGCTATACCCCCTGATTTGCTAAAATCCAATCCTGAGTGGTGGATTCCTCTCTTAGCAAGACTCTTCATGCATATCAACACCTCTGGCAGGCTCCCTACCTCCTGGAGATTAGCAATTATTGTTCCAGTTTTTAAACAAGGAAATAGGAACAATCCAGCCGACTATTGCCCCATAAGCCTACTCTCCATCACTGGGAAATTGTATGCTAAATATCTCCACTGTAGATTCCTCACTTGGACTGAAGAGTCCAATATTATTGGTGCTGAACAGATTGGGTTTCAAACGGGCTGTGCCACACTGGACCACTGCTTTATCTTAGTGCACCTGGTCGATAAATAACCTACCATACCAGGTGGCAAACTTTTTACTGCTTTTATCGACCTAAAGTCAGCGTTTGACTCAGTCCCTAGGGGACTCTTGTGGTCAAAACTGCTCAAAAGGTCTATTGATAGATGTCTTCTGTTCCTAATTAGATCCTTGTACAACCAGATCTCTAGTCAGGTCAGGTGTGGTTTGCAGGGAGAACTCTCTAATCCTATCCCAGTTAAGAATGGAGCAAGGCAGGGTCTTGTTCTGGCTCCACTTTTGTTTAATTTATTCTTATCTGACTTGGCCTTTCACATTGGACGTATTGAGTCCCACGCCCCAAAGCTGTCAACTATGAAGATCCTGCTTCTCCTTTATGCTGATGATTCGGCCCTCCTTTCACTGTCAAGGCCAGGTCTGAAAAGATTACTTTCTGCATTTGGGTCTTACTGTGCTGAGAACCACTTGTCCATTAATTATGACAAATCCAAAGTACTGATGTTCTCTAGAGCCCGGAAACTGTATAACTGGGCTATCAATGGTAATGCTGCTAAACAGGTTTTCCATTTTAAGTATTTAGGTATTCAATTTCAGAACACCGGTGCTTGGACTAGACATCGAACCCAGGTGCTGAATTTGGTCTCCTGTAGTCACCAGCAGATTTTAAGATTTTTTTATACCCAAGGAAGCTAGTTTATTTCTTCTGCTTTGCGTATTTACAAAGCCAAAACTTTGGCTCAAACTTTTACGGAATTCCCATATGGATATGGGGCTTCAAGGATTGTCTTGAAAGAACCCAGGCTATCTTTCTTAGAAAACTTCTGGGTCTTCCTCCTTGTGTTGGTTTTGCTCCAATGTACCTGGAACTGGGCACTCGATCAGTCGAATGTATGGCATGGATTAACACCTTTAAATAGTGTTTTTGGGTGCTCTATTTGACAGTTCCTGGTAGCTACCTCTCCCTGGCATTTGCTGACTCTCATATTTCTCGTTGCGAAAGGGAGCTGAGGAATAAATTATACCAGCTAGATTTTACGGGGGATGCGTTAAGGCCTGGGAGATTATGGCCTTAAGGACACCCAATTTAGGGTAGTCCAATGGCTTGTGGACATTGATTTGCAATATCTATGAGCCAGAGCTAACAAAACTTGCTCCCCTCTGATCTTCAGCCAATTTAATAATTATGGACTCAGAATGGCTTCCTATTTTTACACTCTAACCATTCCCAAGTATAGAAGAGCTTTCTCCCTAGCTCGCTTTAATGTCTTGCCCTCAGCACTACTGGATAGGCAATTTAAAAGGCTCCCGATTAATGAGCAGCTACGCCCCTGTGACAGAGCTGAGGTTGAAACTGTGAAGCATATCCTTTTATATTGCCCTATGCATAATGCAGGCAGATCTAAGTTACTGTCTCTCCTTGAAACAGATACTTCTAGACTCAATGTTAGTAATTTGTTCTTATATTGTCAAGGGGATGGTTCCTCACACATCACTTCTCAGGTTTCCAATTAGTTTTAAGAACTGTAACCATCAGAGAAGAATGCTGTAATTCCCCTTAGTCAAGTTTTTGGTGACCAATTGTTCATGACTAATTTTCCCAAGTTCTTTTTTTTTTTTGTTCTAGTACTTGTGTTTTAGTCTGTGACCGCATATAAAGTATTATTATTAAGTGCTGTTGTAACTTTGGTCACTAAAAGGACTGTTTTAAGGTGAGGAATTTTGGGAGTTGATGTCCATGCATCTTAAAACTTCCATGCTTACAAACACTGATCTGAAGCAAACACAGGTCATGAGCTATGAAGCTACCTCAACACCCAATATTCCTGGATCCTATAAACAGCCAAAAGTAGAGATGCCCACCAATGGGAAGCTAGGCAGTCCCCCTAAGCCCTACGGACCCCTAGACTGACATTGGAGTTGTGCTAGCAGAGGGAGAGGTTACAGGGCATAAGAGCCGTGTATTTAAAGTCTCAAAGAACCAATCTATCAAGACAGTAAATCTACTGTAGCTTTTATCACATGCAGTTTGAACAAATGATATATGAAGTTACTGCAATGCCCTTGTGTTTTTATTTCTCTCTTCCCCTGACTTACAGCAATACCTCTGGGGTCCACAATCCAATGTTTAGGAAACTATAGGTAGCACTGGGACCTTAGATTGTGCACCACTGTGTCTGAAAGGTGCAATGTTGTCAAAATGGTATGTGCTGTGTTCTGATTGTACAGGGGGCACAATTTAGTATTTTAATCTTTTTTTGCCCCTTTAGCAGTATTGGACGAAAAACTCCCTTGGTTCATCCTTCCGGCAGGTATAAAGCAATTAGCACTGCAGGACAAATAGACAAGGAAGCAAGCTGCCAGAAAGAACTCAGAGGATAGTGGCATCAGCAATGGGTTCTGAACTAGCTAGCTGACCTGAGAACCAGATACTGAAGGTTTTACACTCTTTTTTTAGCTTTTGAGACTCAGATATTTTAATGGCGCTTGCTGGTGTGCCTTCGGATGGGATCATTTTTTCTAGGTTGGTCATTCAGGAAGGAAGAGGTTAATCCAAGTCACTGAGAGGGATGAAAATCTGGTGAGTTTCTGGGTGCTATTGTCTTAATCTTGTCAGTCCTTATTGTTTTAGTTGAAAGCAAAAGAGCTGTCTCCTGTGGTTTCAGAGTTTACTTGCAGCTGCTACATGTATTGGTTAGCTTTGATGCTATTATGCTTAGCTGAATGCTAGACTGTTTTGTTTTTTTTCTTTGTGAAAGACGTTGATTCTGAAGTTTTTCTGCTCAGCTTCTGTGGGAATGATTATTATTTTGTGATGTTTTCCTATTTGCTTGGGGGAGGGATGAGTGGCTTTTTTCTATCAGAAGATATCCAAGTTGTGCATATCCTTCTGGGTGACCATATAAAAAACACCATGTGGTATCTTTCATCTTAGTATGAGAAAATATACAAGTCCCCAAGAGCTTCTCGTCTTCCACTAAATGCAGACCAGTTGAAAGAGTGACATTACCCATAAGGTATAAATGTCTCCAAGTTGAATCAAAAGCTAGCTCTGAAACTTCTAAGAAGATAAACTAGTGGCTGGTTCATGCTACACAATAGTGTGGTTAGTTTGGTTCTGACTTTAAAATGTCACGATAACCTAGGTTTGTAAGATAAGGGTCTATAACTGCCTGGGTTCCTTGCTTTCTGAGCAAAAGGCTATACTCACCTTGCAAGTGAAGCTGGAATTTTAGTATCTCTGGCCCTTCGCACGCTTGGTGATAGATTTGGCAAGAGTAGTTGGCATTGGCATCCGAAAATTGTGGTGTGAGCTTCAAGAGGCTTTCTGCTCTGAACAATTGGCCAGTGCTGGGCTGAGCAGGAGGCCATTCGGGGCCTTGCACAATTCTATCATTTCGGAACCACGTCATGGATATATTGTCAGGATAGAAATCTGTTGCTGTACATGCAACCGTGCTTGGCTTGGTCAACTGCACTTTTGTGGAGCCAAGTTTAACAAGTGGGGCAGCTGGGAACAGAGAGGACAAAAGAAAATATTTTTACTATCTAGCAACCCAATTCATCAGCTTTGAAGGCTAGCAGCCCTGATCCCCCATCTACCTTCTGCTATTCAGTACTGTTTGGAACAGTACTGAATAGCAGTAATAGCACCTAACAGAGGGAATGGGAAAACTCCAAAAACCAGAATACAAAGATTGTTCGTTTCCTACAAATAATGTTGCAAAGCTGTAACTTTGGGTCACAAAGGAGGTGGCACTGATGGAAAGAATGTCTAAATATCTGCACCTGTCCTTCTCAATTTCCTTACTCAGGGTCAATAAACAACTGCACATAAAAACTGTAACAAACAAGTATTCTATTTGTAGAAAGATGCATTTAACTCAATACCAGGCAGAGGTTGCATCCAGTTCTGTTCCTTATGAATTTACTGAAACACACAGTCACAAATTAAAAAAAAATGCATTCTTATATACAGAATATGTACTATAAAAATTGTGAGAAATTCACTTTAAGAAACAGTGTAGTCAAAGGACACAGTCCGAAAACATGAAGGATTTTGGCTGACAAGTAATTCTGATGGGCAAACCAAGTTAGCAAACATTTCTAGGGAAGAAATTCAAAGAAATTTAAAAAAAAAAAAGAAGACACTACTGATCATAATCACTCCAATGGCCAATAGTCCAGTTCAAATAATGGCTAATTCCCAGAGAGCAAAATCTGATGCCAATTTCAGATGGTACAGATAGCATAGGTAGATATGTTTTATTTACATATTCATTCTAATTATCTCTCTCTCTATATATACTTGTTTTATTTATATTCGTGTGAGAGGGTATGTCTTACAAAAAAGAAAGGTGGACTAGAACAGCTAACCATCCTCTTCCTTCAGGGATGTGATGCAAATTTTGTAACAACTGGTTTGGTGGGCATGGCTAGGTGGGCATGGCCATGTAACTGTGTGGGTGTGGCTCCTTTTTTGGCAGCAACCCCCCCCCTCCTTGTTTTTTGGGCCTTCTGGGCCTCAGGGAAGCCTCCTGGGGGAGCGTTTTTGCGCCCAGAAAGCTTCCCTGGGGCTTAGGAAGGAAAAAAAATGGAGCATAGGGGGAGCATGCAGCACTCCCCTGAGCTCCATTTAGGGGCCTTCTGGACCTCAAGGAAGCCTCCTGGGGGTGGCATTCTTGCTCCCAGGAAGCTTCCCCTTCCATTTTTTGCCTTCCAGGGAAGCCTCCTGGGCGAAGCAGTAAGTAAGTGAGGGGAATCCCAGCATAGCTGATCATAAGAGATATGATCGGGAGAGAAAAAAAGAAATATCTCAAGGAGTGACTGGGCGGGGAAGAATGAAGTCAGCGATGTTGGGCACGTATGCAGTGTTGTGCATGCACGATAAGGACTGACTTGGTGGGGAAGTGAGGGGAAGGGTGGGTGGAGAGGGGCAGGGCGGGGCCATCCAGGGGCATGATTTGCTGGTTTTCCAAACTGCGCAGAATCATAACAACTGGTTCTATAGAACCAGTCCAAACCAGTAGAATTTTACCCGTCTTCCTTCCTTTGTTGTTTATTACTTTACAACTGCTACCTTCACTCTCTAAGTTATGTATGTTTTAGCATCATTAATAGTCAGTAACCCCTAATTCCCCCAAAAACACTTTTAAAATTGTGGCCTTCATTATAAGTAGGCAATAAATTTCCCAAGGAGTCAATGACTGTTGGGGAGGGCTGCCAGTGCTACCCTCTGCCCTCCAGCCACCTTACCCCAGCCCCCTGCTCCTTTTACCCCTTATCACCCATCACTGCTGCCAATCCATTGCTTCCCACTGGGATGTGGCCTACAGGCCATAAAATTCCCAAGTCTGTTCCAGATCAAGCCTTTTAACCTGTGTTGCCTTCACCCTTTAAATATTTTAAGGTTATTTGACCTTCATTCTGTTTCCCTTGGTTTCTCTTACCTTCCACTCTCAACACTACTGACTTCTTTTCACTGTCAGGGCTGTGGATAACAAAGCAATTATAAATGGTGCCATCTGCATCCTGAACATTCGGAAGCAGGATGCTGGCGTTGCCCCGCAGCAGTCCTTCAGAAGATATCTTTGCCCCTGGGTGAAAGACTTCTAACTTATCTTCATACTTAGCAATATCTCTTTTACCCACACTCCATATCACAGCCAGGCGTTTGGGATCTATGTGACCAGAAGACTCCTCAAAGTAACAAGGCAGCAGGACATCAGAACCCGGTTTGGCTTGGATTGGGCCTTCGGGGACTGTAATGGTTAAAGCTGCCTCTGCAAGAGAAAGGCAACAGGAAGAATTGCTGTTAGAAAATTAACAAGGCACGACCGACGGTCCTCACAGTTCACTTAGTGGCTGTTCAAAATTACAATGGCACTGAAAAAAATGACATGACTGTTTTTCATACTTATGGCTGTTGCAGAAACTTGGCAACTGACATATTTACGGAGTCCTAGGGTCATGGGATCACCTTTTGTGACTTTCTTATAAGAAACCAGATTTATTTTACAATTATTTTATTAACAACTGTAGTGATTCACTTAACAATTGTGACAAGGTCGTAAAATGGGGCAAATTCACTTAACAAATGTTTTACTTGGCTACAGGAATTTTGGGCTCAGTTATGGTCATAAGTCAAGGACTATCTATATGTGGCCTGGCATCCACATAAGTTCAAGATTATCTATTTTAGTTCGAAGAAAAAAATAGAATTCTTTAGTGGCCAAGTGTAATGGGAAACACAAGGAATTTGTCTCCATGCATAAGCTCTCAATGTAAATACAAGCAACAAGTGACCAATCACGATCATAATTATAAAATACAATCATCATGAATCATTACATACAACACTCAGTGATAGTCATAGGTTACTAAATAAGCAAAGTCATTGGTTAATAAATAAGCAATTAACTAAAGTATAATTGGTATCATAACAAATTATTAGTTATACTAATAAATAATAAATTATTAAAAAACCAATCAGCATAAATTATAAGATACAAACAACAAAGTTATAGCCATAAGAAGCTAAGGAAATAGGTAATAGGAAAGATGAGAAGGATAATAGCAATATAGCCTTGCTACGATAGTATGATATCCCAAGGCATAAGACAGTGTTGTGGGAAATAGTTTTTAGCAGAGTGATAATATATGGGGGGAGGCAGGGGGGAAACTGTCCTTGTATCTAGTTGTTGTATCTAGAGGTCTTCTCAGTTGAGGTCAACCCATCTGAAGAGATTTTCCCCTTGTAGCACCTCTTCAGAAGGCAGGTCAGCCCTTCAGCCTTGTGAAGATAGTGAAGACCCAGTTTTATGTACCATCTGAAACAAAACTTTATTGCTTAATTCATTAGCTAGTGTATGGCTATTATTTCATTTCATTTTTATCTTGCTGCCCTACGGTAGCAGCCTTGGTGAGAGGCTTATTTATAAAACTTATTATACTTATTATGCATATACGTCTGACAAATAAGTACACAATTGGGATGGGCCTCCTTCGTGTGTAGTTTTGTAAAGGAAGGTTTATTCTTTGGCTGAACTACAATTATAAGGGTTCCTTGATAAAACTAGCTCGAATTTGAATGCAGATTCTTTCCGAAATTCATCATCTATTTCCACATTATCTTTAGCAGTAAAATATTATTTCAGGGACAGTTTTTCTTCCTCATGAGCTCCTCTAAGTGAGGCATCTTTTGACATTTGACTGGTGTGCCATTTGAAAGGGGTATAACAACTAATGACTTAGACCAAAGTTGTCAAATTCAATTTCATTGAGGGCCACATTAGGGTTGTATTTGATCTCGGGGGGCTGGGGTGGGCATGACAGCTCGATGTCACTCATGTTGGGGGCACTTGTGGTGGCCAAATGCTAAGGCAAGACTTCCATCAGACCCTCCCTCATTCTCATAAACTTCCTTCCTACCTTACTTTTCCTCTTTTTCATTCTCCTTTCTTCTTCCTTCCCCTTTTTCTTTATTTTTCCTTCCTTAGCCTTTTCCCATCTTTACTTCTTTTTCTTTCTTTCCCCTTTCCCTTTCTCCTTTCCTGTCCTTTCATCCTCAAATGCAAAAGGAGAAACATTTCTCCCTTTGTTTTGTTTTTAGTTTGTTTTGGTAGCCCTCTGCCAGTGAAAATGGAGCACAGTGGGGCTGCACTCTGAGCTCCATTTTTGCTAGCAGAGGCACCATGAGCCAATCCTTTGCTGTTTCCAGGCAACCCTATGGACCAGATCTAGGCACCCTGCAGGCTGGATGCAGCCCATAGGCCTTGACACCCCTAATGTAGCTTAATGAGGAAATCCTGTCCAGATTCAAGTAGCAAGCCCCACTTAACCCGAGAACCAAGAAAGACAAGTGGAGTTATTTCCGAGCAGTTGCCTTTATTGTTCCTCATTTCTAGACAAAAATCTTGCCAAACTAAAACTACTATTTACATCACTATAGATATACCTTGGAAATTGCTAGGAAGGAACCTTCTTAACTTTCTCCTGACCAAATTCTTCATGCTTTACTGACTCCTTGCCCTCTGGAATGTCAAACAGGAAAACTAATTTGGCCTAGTGGTTAAGGCACCAGACTAGAAAGTGGGAGACTGGGAGTTCAAGTCCTTCCTTACCCATGAAAATCACTGGGTGATTTTGGGCAAATCACTCTGTACAACCCACTTCACAGGTTGTCATTGTATCAAAAATAGGAGAAGGAAGGTGGGTTGTATATATTCACCACTTTATTGGGAAAGAATGAATGTGGCAAAGAAAGATTTCCCTTCTGTGAATCCAGACTATATTTCACACCTACATAGACCAAATTCAAGCCCTCTTGAACTATAAGGACTTTGATTCACCAGTCCTCATTGCCACAGTTCTCCCAAAACAACCATTAAGCTGGATCCATTGCCATCCCATTGCATTAGCCACTGGCAAGATACCAGGCATCATCCACAGCTTTTTCACCACATCTCTTTCACCACGTTGTTGGTTAGTTCTTGAGCCCCACTCCCACCCCAGAAGCCAGCGGATCAGCAAATAACTGATGAAGGGTGCTGATTCACTGAAAGCAAGCACCAATTGTGTTCCTTCCTCCAGGGAGAAGGACATGTGGTTTCCCTTGATTTATCTAGGGTTAAACCTTATATTGACATCCTTGAGGACAGAAAAGGAAATTTATTTCCATCACATGGGCTGAAAAAGGGAAGTGGCGGAACCCTTGCCAATTTTATGTTCTTAAAAAAGACAAGGGGGGGGCTTTCATTTTCATATAGTTTTATTGCACATATTGATTAAAATAGTAAAAACTAATACAAATTTCAGAAAAAAGAATGGTAAGAAAAAAGATGAAAAAAGAGAAAAAAGAAAATGATAAGAAAAAGAAACATATAGTGACTTCAAATCTTCATTACTTACATACTTCATAGTTCGAACCTGCATACTACATAGCGCTATGTTTATTAAGTCTTCAACTCCTTTTACAGCTATCTCTTCGTCCCATATCCCATCCCTTATCTGTAAGCAAGTCCACAAACATCAATTTTTCAATTCTGATATCAGCAAACAGCCCGCAAAGGTTGCCAGAACTTTTGAAGTTCAAGTCCGCACATCTTAAATTGGCCAAGTTTGAAAAACGCTGCTTTGAACCGTTTTTTTAAAAAAGTGGTCTCGAAACACGTACGCGACGGCATAGCAATGGCTGGAGTATGAATCGCACTCTTGTTGTTTTTTTTTTTTTTTGCCCCCTTAAGTAACTCCTCTTAGATTAAAAAGATTTCGTGGCAATTTCCCACGATACCCCGCTGCGCCTTTTCCGTTTCAAGAATTATCTGCGGGGGGGGGGGGGAATGTTTGGAGGGGGTTATTTCTGCCTAGCAGGTGAGAGGGGACTAAAAAGCGAAAAGTCCTTCAGCCCAGCCTCCAAATGCAATATTGTTCCCTCTCCAGTCCCGGGCTTCACTTTGCTCCCTCACAGCGAACGTTTTTTCAATAATCGGGATATTCCTGAGCTCTGTGGGAGCTTGGGGGATTCGGTTTTCTGGTTACTCACGTGTGAACGGCAGATACAGCAAGAGGCAGGCGAAGTATTCGAAGGAAGGCGACATATTTTTTAAAAGACTATGCTAGAGTTTCGCTTTCCTCGGAAAACGCCCAGGCTCAACGCTTCATATTTTTCCGGGTTACCGAAATAAGCGTTTGCTGGCTAACGAAGAAAAAACCCGAAATAAATTTAAAGAATGTACTATAGTTACCCCGCGAAAAAGGAGTGGGAGGGGAAAGATTTTTTTTTTTTTTTTAAACTAGGTAAAAGTCAAAATTTGGGACGAGTAAAACCAGCTAGAAACTAATGTAAGGAAATAAACTATAGTTACCTCGCGAAAAGGGGGTAGGATGGGGAAAATTAAAAAAATTTTTTTTAACTAAGTAAAGACAAAATTTGGGAAGGGTAGTTTATCCAAATTATCTGAATTCAAATAAAAATTAAAATCGAAGTTGTTAAGATTAGAAGAAGCAAAAGACAATCCAATACAGAATGTTTGCTTTTTCAGGATATAGGACCTGATAAAACATAATAGCAAGAGAAATAAGAACAATAATATGCTGGGACAAATTTTCTCAGTTTGTTAAAAGGCGCAGTGAGAACCATTTTATAGAGCCAGG
This sequence comes from Laticauda colubrina, assembly GCA_015471245.1. Taxonomy (NCBI): domain Eukaryota; kingdom Metazoa; phylum Chordata; class Lepidosauria; order Squamata; family Elapidae; genus Laticauda; species Laticauda colubrina. The sequence continues at coordinate 3,199,142 of BLBF01000050.1, forward strand.
GGACAAGCCAACCGCTCTTTGCAATTGTTACTATCAATCAGAATAGAACTGGAAGGAACTTTGGAGGTCTTCTAGTCCAGCTCCCATTTTAGATATATGATTGTCCAGCTTAAAAACCTCTAGTGATGAAGATGTTATTGCTTCCAAAGACAAGTTCCGCTGGTTAAATGTTCTCACTGTTAGGAAGTTTCTCCTTAATTCCAGGTTGCTTCTTTCCTTGATTAGTTTCCATCCATTGTTTATTGTTCTGACCTCTGGTGCTTTGGAAAATAAGTTGACCCCCTACTTTTCTTTGTAGAATCCCTTCAAATACTGGAATACTGCTATCATGTCACCCCTAAATCCTTCTTTTATCTAGACTGGCAATATCCAATTCAGGCAACCATTCTTCATATTTGTGTCAAGGCCTTTAATTATCTCAGTTGCTCTTCTTTGCACTTTTTCCAAAATCTCAACTTCTCTTTTGTAATGTGGAGACCAAAACTGGATATAGTATTCCACTTGTGGTCTTATTAAGGATTTATAAAGCTACCACTAATACTCCACATGATTTTGATTCTATACTAAGATTATTTTCATCTATATTTGGAGCAACTGTTTTGTGAGAATGAATTCCATTGGACTATGACTGCATTCAGGAAATTTCCAAGAGAAAGTAACAAGAACGCTTATTACGATTTTTTTCACCATCAACCAGACTGGATTTGGCATTTTTATTTACCTATCGAGATATTCCTAGGAACCTGGAATAGGGATATATGTTTCAGGGTTTTAAGGTATCATCACAAGATGTAAACTATTCCAAATAGCACCTGAAGCCAAGTGTCTCTGCCAGGCTCCAGTTGCAGGGAGGAGCCCTGGCTGGCTATGTGTGGCTGCGCCAAATGCTGCGGTGTTGCTCTAAACGCCGCAGCAACAAGGGAGAAGAGAAAGCAATAGTGGAGGAAGGTCTCACGATATGAAGTGCCCCACCAACTCCGAGGTAAACATCTAAACTGTCGCTGCCCACCTATATGAGGATGCAAGGGAGGGGGGGAATTAAGTCACCCCTGAAAAGATGGCCTAGCTGTTTTTTTCGGGGGTCAAAAAAAAGATAAGGCCCGACCTTATTATGTGAGAAACATGGGTAGTGCCAAAAAAACTCAAGCCAGCTCTTCCCTCTTTAAGAGAATCAAGAATCACAAGCCCCTCCATTACAGCACCCAACAAGATTCAACTAAGCTTGGGACTCAAGACAACCTACAAAATTAAGGGCCTGTCACATTGGCCGACGGATGCAAAACATATGTAAAAAGGACACAGCGGATGAGAAAATGTTCCATTCATTGTTATCCGCTCTCAAAAGTGCCCCGAATTTGCATAACCAGAGCGGACAACAACGGAAAGGAACGGATGGGGGGAGGACGTAGCCAGGATGGAAAGCGGATGCTCCAAGGAAGCCTAGCGGATGGAAGCGGATGGAAACGGATGGCACATCCGCAGGGCTTCCAGGGGAGCACAGCGAAGCAGACGCGCAACGGAAAGAGCGGGTGCAGAGCGGAAGCCTAGCGGATGCCTAGTGGATGCAGAGCGTTCACTGCGCATGCATTGCATCAGCCCCGCAGATATAAAGGGAAGCAGCTCGCAAGCAGGTCACCATTCAGAGGAAAGACCTGCTGCCAGACACAGCTCCAGCCAGCCAGCCAGCCAGCCAACAACCATGGGGAAGAAGAGAAAGCCTGTGGCATCTGCTGCCAGCCCTGGCAAGAGGGACAGGGCCACCATCCCACCCCCTGGCCCTGACTCTGCTGGTGCTAGTGCTTCTGCTGCTGGGGCTGACTCTGCTGGTGCTGCTCCTGGTGCTGGTGCTTCTGCTGGTGCTTACTCTGCTGGTACTGGTGCTTCTGCTGGTGCTTAATCTGCTGGTACTGCTCCTGGTGCTGGTGCTTCTGCTGGTGCTTACTCTGCTGGTGCTGCTTCTGGTCCTGCTGGTGCTCCTGGTCCTGTTGGTGCTGCTGCTGATCCTGGTCCTGCTGGTCCTGCTGGTGCTGCTGGTGCTTACTCTGCTGCTGCTGATCCTGGTCCTGCTGGTCCTGCTGGCGCGGGTGGTGCTTACTCTGCTGATGATGATCCTGGTGCTGCTGGTGCTACTTTTGCTGCTACTGTTGTTTCTGCTGCTGCTGGTGGTGGTGTGGTGGAGCAGCCCCTAAAACCTCGAGCCCCCTCTGATGAGAGTCCAGATGGCCTTGCCAGAGGGAGGAAGAGGCATACGCGTGAACAGGATAGGAGGCAATACTCCCATCGAAGAGGAACATGAGGATGAAGTGCTGGAATGGCTGAGGGAGAACGAGTATCTATGGCGGAAGGGACACAGGCTCTATCGAGACACCAAAAGGAAGCAGGCTGCTTGGAGAGAGAAGGCGGAGAGCCGGGGCTACACTTTGGAGGTGCTCCTTGGCTGGTGGAAGCACATGCACACCTGGTACGGGAAGCTGCACCTCAAAAAATCTGGCCAGGCCGCGGTCAAGCTGACAGACAGAGAGACCTACGTCATAGCCAAGTGCAGCTTCTTGGAGGGTGAGATCCGCCACCGAGGAGCACCCCCTCTGACAACCCTCTCTCTCAGGCAGCCCGCTGAGAGCCAGCCCTCTTCTGGCCAAGAGTCAGCTCCTGTGTCCAGGCAGGTATCTGTGGAGCGTGCCACGATGGAGAACCCCCCGACAGCTGCACTACCCGTGACGGAGCGCGTGGAGGACCCCCTGACACAGTGGGAGCAAGGAGAGGGCACTTCTACCAGAAGCCAACCCACATCCACCCCCAGCTCCACCACCACAGAAAGGCAGAGAGGCAGACCGGAGGGGGAGAGCCACACTGTCCTGCTGGTGATCAGGGACACCATCAAAAGCAGCGTAGATCTCCTCTTTCAGCTGGTACACACTGACGTCCCATCCTCCAACCGCAAGCCCTTCCTCACCTACGTCAACCAGACCCTCATGAACATGTCCGAATCACAGTACCAGGGGATCAAGGACAGGATCACCGGTCTTCTTCACAACCCTCCAGACCCAGCTGAACCTGCTCCCACCCAGTCCAGGCCTGCTCCTCCACCCCAGGTGATGTCACTGCCCTTCCAAGGTTTTCCACAGGCCCTCACCTACCAAGGCTACGGCTACCAGGAGCTCCAGCAGCACAGGCAGCCCTTCCCAGTCCAGGCACAGGTACATCGTACGCCACCGGTGCCACTGATGCCACCGACACCAGCCACGCCACCGATGCCACCCACGCCATAGATGCCACCCACACCTCACCTCGCTCAGTTGCAGACCAGACATCCCCACAACACTCCTCCTTCCTCCACCCCACAGCCAAGCCCGGCCTCAGAACATCTGTCAACGGTATTGGGGCTGACATCCCATGTCCTGGAGGAAGGGACTCTCAACATCATAGGACTGAGTCAGCTCTCTGAGAGCTTCCTCCACACACCATCCCCTGTTGTCCTCTTGGGGCCAGGCACCCCAATGGCGCCTCAGACCAGCACTCCAGCAGCAGCCACCTGCACAGCACCTGGACCCTTCACCCCTGAGACTATGGACACGCCTCAGAGTGACTGAGAAGAGTGCCAGAGACTGGGTGGCTACCTGTTGACTTTATCTTTGCTTGGGACACTTGGGTCATTTTTCTTTTACAGCTTTTTATTAACAAATATTATCTTTGCTTCACACACTTGCTTCATTTATTTTTGTAAATAAAGTCTTGGTGGAAACTTTTAGAAATGGTTTAAGCCTTTGCATGCTTGTGGGATGGGTAAGGATAGCAGTGGGATGGGCAGGGATACCTGTGGGATGGGTAATAGCTGTGGGATGGGTTAGGATAGCAGTGGGATGGGCAGGGATACCTTTGGGATGGGTAATAGCTGTGGGATGGGTTAGGATAGCAGTGGGATGGGTAATAGCTGTGGGATGGGCAGGGATACCTGTAGGATGGGCAGAGATACCTGTGGGATGGGTTAGGATACCTGTGGTATGGGTAATAGCTGTGGGATAGATAAACCTCCAGTGCAAGTTTTGTGGAACTATTGTCCACCCTCCCAGGTGCCACACCTTTGGCCCTTTATTACCAATAACAATGTAATCATTGATCCACCCATTTCAACATAAACACCACTCTTTATTAAATGCCCTGTTCATTGTAGGGCCACTCAACATACATGGCCCAATTTCATCAGTGTGATGAGACAGGCTGAAGGAAGCATCCATTAAGCATCTACTATCCTGTCTTGCCACTTCACTGCTCCAGCTGGGGAGTTGCACCAGTGTTTCAGGAGGTTGCACTGCTTCCCTTCACGTGAAGCTCTCTTGGGGCCTTGCACATCCACAGTATCTATCAGGTTTCGCCCTTGCCTCCATTCATCAGGCTCCATGTCCCCATTGCCTTGTTGACGGTCCACAAGCCTGTTCTGCAACACTGGGTAGCGGGTGCGCATGAGATTGTGCAGGATGCAGAAAGCTTCCACGATCCTCCTCACAGTCCCTGGGTGATGCTGCATGGTGGTGAGAAGTACCTGGAACCTGTTGGCCAGGATGCCAAAGGCGTTCTCCACCACCTGCCTTGCCCTGGACAGCCTGTAGTTGAAGATCCTTTCTTCACGGATGAGGCATCTGGAAGTGTAGGGCTTCATGAGGTAGGTTCTGAGGGAGAAGGCGTCATCCCCCACCATGAAGTAGGGCACATGTTGTGTGTCATTGGGCAGGGGGTCTGGATCTGGGAAGCCCATGATGAGGTTGCGTTCCAGCCCCTCCTTGAGGTGACTGGTGTTGTATACCTGGGCATCTGAAGCTGACCCATTGCCTGAAGCATCGATGTACATGAACTTGTGGTCAGCATCGACCATGGTGAAGAGGATGATGCTGAAGAAGCCCTTGTAGTTGTGATAAGTGGACTCTGACTTGGCTGGAGCTTTGCAGGCCACGTGCTTGCCATCTATGGCTCCAACGGTGTGTGGGAAGTTCCACTTCTGATACCACTGCTCTGCAACTTTCTTCCAGCCTTCTTCAGTGGAGGGGCACTGGAGGAGCTCCTCCAGGTATTCTTCGATGATGGCCTGCACCACTTCTCTGACCACAATGCTGATGGTGTTGTGTGGCACCCTCCAGCCATACTGCATGCTTCTGTACGTGGTCCCTGAGGCCAGGTGGCATAGAGTGAGTGCCACCTTGAGCCCAGGGTCCAGGCTGGGCCGGAAGTGCTCTGCTTGGTCAACCTGGGTCTCAGCCACTCCAGAACTTCATCAAACATGGCTGGAGGCATCCTCATGAAGTTCTGGAATGCATGAGGCTCTTCGTTCCTCAGCTCCACCATCAGCTTGTTATACAGTCCGTACTCTGCTTTTCTGGCGATCCATCTTCGGACCCAGACACTTCTTGGCCGCCTCCTTTTCTTCGTGTAGAACAGGTGAAAGAGCATGTAGATGGCTTCGCACTGTTGTAGAACGATGGTGGCTACCAAAAGGAGTGTGTGATGATCCATGGTGGAGATGACTGGATGCTGTGGAAGAGCAAGAGCAAGAGCAAGGCTGAAGAGGTCTGCACCGCAGGGCTGCTGGACTGAAAGTGAGATCCAGGTGAGTTCCTCCCGCTTTTTGTAGGACATATAGGTTTTCCGCTCGGTGTCCTTTTGCATCCTCTAGACATCCTCCAGACATCCTAAATATCCGAGATACATGCCCTCTGCAAAAAAAAATTCCGTTTTAATGCTTTGTATGCGAGCTGCATCCGCTTTCATCCTTTCTACATCGGTGCTATTAACGCGTGTCCATTCCGCGTCCGTTTCACTTCCTCTCTGTGTCCGTTTTCCACTGGAGCGGATGTGAGTTGCACGGATGCGCAGCGGATGCCTAGCGGATATAGCGGACGTGTAACTGATGACGACGGATGTAGAACGGATGTGCCCCGTATGCGTTGCGGATGTAGAACGGACGCGTTGGATACATTTTCTGCTCAAAAAGTTTTGTGCAGCTCGAAACTTTTTGAGCAGATGAAATGTCAGTAGACGGATGCTGGACGGATAGAGAGGATGAAAAACGGAGGCAGTGAGTACAGAATGGAAGCATCGCGTTAACCAACGGATGGCAAGTGTTTCTCTCCGTTTTACATCCTCTTTCCATCCGTTGGTGCTGTGTGACAGGGGCTTTACCCTTGCATGGCCCCATGGGAATCTGACAACCAATCAGAATACATTTCTTGCTACAGAAACAGGAAGCAAGTTCAAAGTCCAACAGAGAATATAAATCTCTCTCCCTCTCTCATCCATGTGTTCTTTTTTTGTGGAGGACCTCATTGCGGTCCTGTCCACCATTAAACCATCTTTCCAAGCAATCTCCATGTTTCCAGTATCTTTTTTCCCATGTGGAACTGAACCGAGATGGACATTGCTTCCAATAGGGTTTTACCGATTATATAGGTTTGTTATTATGGCAATGGCTAGCTTATACTATTATCTAAAAATAAAATTTGAGGTTAGATATTATTTTATTCTATTGCACCAAAGGAAGTTAGTGGTTAATGCCTTATTTTTCTTTTGTCCTTTTCCCCACATTTTTCCTTCCCTTTTTCTTCCCCTATTCCTACTATTTTCTTTTGTACTTCTGTATCTTATAGTATTAATACATAAATAAAATTTTGGATAAACTGGATAAAATATTAAAAATAAAATAAAAAGCAGTCTTTTCCCATCTGAAATAATTGTTTCATATCTGAAATAAGGTAGTTCAAATTTGAAGTTTTTCCATTTCTAAATCCTTTGCATACATCTAGCTAGAAAGTTAAAAGAAACAGGAAGGTTTCCCCCCCCCCCCCTTTTCTAATAACTAACTAAAAGAGAGGGTTAATCTTTTGCTTCACAGCATAATTTTTAAAAGAGTTAATTTAAAAGAAAAAGAAAGTAAAAATCTGGGACAAATGGCTTTTTCCAAAGAGCAATTTCTACTTCTTGTCTTTCACAGATGCCTCCCTTCACACATTGGTGGTTTCCTTAAGCCATGGCCTATGCAGATCACCGAAGAGAAATCTGTAGCTTGCTTTACATGGATCACAATTTTCAGTGGAATATATATAGTAGTTATCCAGTCAAAGTCACTGTTCCTGCACATCCTCCAACTCTTCTGTAGGTATAAATCCACTCCTGGCCTCTCCTGTCTTGAGTTTGAGATGTCAAGTACCTTCTCTTCATCTATTTTTTGAAGAGGCTTTTTCTAAATGGAAGTTCCTGTAACTGAGTTATTCTTGGCTATAAATAGAGAGAATTTTTTAAAACTGTAATTAAAATGACCTTAAAAAGTTACTACAGACCTCTGCAGAGCTATTTACAACTTGTTTTCAGTTAAGACAGTCATACCTTTGGCATGTCATGTGATCAAATTTGTGCACTTGGCAACTGGCTCACCTTTACTGCTGTTTGTAGCGTCTCAGTTGACCATAATTTGCAACTTATTTAACAGTTTCCAGTATTTACTTCCAGTTTCTGGCACAAAAAGTCCATTGGGGAAATGGATTTTATTAACAACCACTGTGTTCAATTAACAACTGCCACAAAAATTGCCCCAAAAATTGGGTCTGGTCATGTGTTGTCTTAACTTAGGACCACAACAAACTATCACCATAACTCCAAGCTCAATTATAGCCATAGGTCAAGGACTAGCTGTACGGTGCCCCCTCCCCTTCTATCCTAGCTTTTTCACTGGCTTTGCTTTGTCCCTGCACTTCATCACTGCCATTAAATCCTTCATTTTTTTAGATGTGAAAGGTTACCTTTGTAGTACGCTATTGTAGCTGCTAGTGCCAATCCAAACCCGAATCCAATAATGAATCCCAACAGCCAAGGAACCACTGCACTTGGGCCTGTGGGCTGAGAAAGTGAGAGGAAAAAATGTATTCCTAGTATTTTGGGTAACTGGGAGATTGGGATGAATAAACACATCTCCCTCACCTGGCTGCCAACGGACAGACTGTTCCAATGGGGTCTCAAAACCTTCGTATTCTACTCGGCAAACATAAGTGACTTTAACATTCTTCTGTGGTAAGAAGACACTGTTGATGGAAAACTTTCCGTTGTGCTTGCGGTGGACCTCCGACTTTATTTGCTCTTATGGCACTCCATTTTGCAACCACTGAACGTTGATTTGAGAGGGATAAAATTTGCTCAGGTTGCACATGGCGGCTACAATAAATTTCTCCCCCTGTGGCCTTGTGATGAGCTGAAGGATAGGCCGAGCTGCAAAGAGAGGAAGGAAATTTGAAGTCCTGCATCCAATAGACCACTGTTTCCCAACCTTGACAACTTAAAGATGGGTGGACCAATTCCCAGAATTCCTCAGCCAGCCAGCTTCCAAGGTTGAGAAACACTGCAATAGACAATTCCCAGCTCCTTGAAGCCAGTCTTGGACCCACCTGGGATTACAGATACAACCCTTTATTTAGTGACCATTTGAAGTTACAGTGGCAGTGAAAAAAGTGAGATATGACTGTTTTTCACACTTACAACCACTGCAGCATCAGTCACATGATCAAAATTCAGACACTTGCTCACTGGTTCAAATTTATGATGGCTGAAGCATCCTGGGGTTATGTGATCATCTTTTGCAGCCCTCTGACAAGCAAAGTTAATGGGGAAGCTGAATCCACTTTAGAACCATGTTACTAGGTTAACAACTGGAGTGATTCACTCAACAACTGTGGCAAACAAGGTTATAAAACTTATCAACAAAATTCACTTATCAACTGCCTTGCATAGTAAATGGAAATTTTAGGCTCAATTGGGTCAGAAGTCAAAGATTACGTGTATTGTTGGCACAGCTGCTTTGTGAATTTGGGTCAGTGGACATTGGCTTGTTTCAATTGATCAATCAGGGCACACCAAAATCAGTTTACAGCTACTGATTGTCCCCCTCTTCCATCTAAAACAGTGTTTCTTAAACTTTAGGAGACTTGTATGTCAGAATTAGTGCATTTGAGAAACACTGATCTGAAACAAATACAGGTCATGAGCCACAAAGCTACCTCAACACCCACTATTCTTGGATCCTAGAGGTAAAGCCAAGAGGTAGGGATGCCCACCAGCGAGAAGCCAGGCAGCCCCCCCTAAACCCTATGGACCCCTAGACTGACATTTGAGTTGTGCTAGCAGAGGGAGAGGTTACAGAGCATAAGAGCCATGTATTTACAGTCTCAAAGAACCTATCTATCAAGAAAGTAAATCCACTGTAGCTTTTATCACGTGCAGTTTGAACAATCATCGTTACAGATATATGAAGTTACTGCAGTACCCTTGTGTTTTTATTTCTCTCTTCCCCTAACTCATAACAACATCTCTGGGGTCCACAATCCAATTTTTGGGGAGCTATAGATAGCACTGGGACCTTAGATTGTGCACCACTGTGTCTGAAAGTTGCAATGTTGTCAAAATGGTATGTGCCATGTTCTGATTTTACAGTGGACACAATGTAATACTTTCTGATTTTACAGTGGACACAATTTAGTACTTTAATCTTTTTTTGCCCCTTCAGCAGATATCCAAATTGTGCATATCCTTCTGGGTAATCATATAAAAGACACCATGTAGTATCTTTCATCTTAGTATGAGAAAATATACAAGTCCCCAAGAGCTTCTCATCTTCCACTAAATGCAGACCAGTTGAAAGAGTGACATTACTCATAAGGTATAAACGTCTCCATATTGAATCTAAAGCTAGCTCTGAAACTTCTAAGAAGATAAACTAGTGGCTGGTTCATGCTACACAATAGTGTGGTTAGTTTGGTTCTGACTTTAAAATGTCACGATAACCTAGGTTTGTAAGATAAGGGTCTCCAACTGCCTGGGTTCCTTGCTTTCTGAGCAAAAAGCTATACTCACCTTGCAAATGAAGCTGGAATTTTAGTATCTCTGGCCCTTCGCATGCTTGGTGATGGATTTGGCAAGAGTAGTTGGCATTGGCATCCGAAAATTGTGGTGTGAGCTTCAAGAGGCTTTCTGCTCTGAACAATTGGCCAGTGCTGGGCTGAGCAGGAGGCCATTCGGGGCCTTGCACAATCCTATCATTTCGGAACCAAGTCATGGATATATTGCCAGGATAGAAATCTGTTGCTGTACATGCAACCGTGCTTGGCTTGGTCAACTACACTTTTGTGGAGCCAAGTTTAACAAGTGGGGCAGCTGGGAACAGAGAGGACAAAAGAAAATATTTTTACTATCTAGCAACCCAATTAACTCCATTCATCAGCTTTGAAGGCCAACAGCCCTGATCCCCCATCTACCTACTGCTATTTAGTACTGTTTGGAAAAGTGCAAGTCAATGTCTGGAAGACACCTGCCAGAGGGAATGGGAAAACTCCAAAAACTAGAATACAAAGATTGTTCATTTCCTACAAAAAATGTTGCAAAGCTATAACTTTGGGTCACAAAGGAGGTGGCACTGATGGAAAGAATGTCTGAACATCTGCACCTGTCCTTCTCAGTTTCCTTACTCAGGGTCAATAAACAACTGCACATAAACACTGTAACATACAAGTATTCTATTTGTAGAAAGATGCATTTAACTCAGTACCAGGCAGAGGTTGCATCCAGTTCTGTTCCTTATGAATTTACTGAAACACACAGTCACAAATTTAAAAAAATGCATTCATATGTACAGAATATGTACTATAAAAATTGTGAGAAATTAGCATAAAGAAACAGTGTAGTAACGTCAAAGGACACAGTCCGACAACATGAAGGATTTTGGCTGACAAGTAATTCTGATGGGCAAACCAAGCTAGCAAACATTTCTAGGGAAGAAATTCAAAGAAAAAGAAGACACTACTGATCATAATCCCTCCAATGGCCAAGAGTCCAGCTCAAATAATGGCTAATTCCCAGGAAGCAAAATCTGATGCCAATTTCAGATGGTAAAGATAGCATAGGTAGATATGACAGGGCCTTGTTTTATTTACATATTCACTCTAATTATGTATATATATCCTTGTTTTATTTATGTTCTCATAGAAATTGAGATCAGAGGGTATGCCTTACAAAAAGAAAAATGGGCTAGAACAGCTAAACATTCTCTTCCTTCCTTTTTGTTTATTACTTTATAATTGCTACCTTCTCTCTCTAAGTCATTTCTGAAAGTTCAGGATTGCTGAGAGCACCCATTCAGATTGTGATTTTCACAATCAATCACACTATCCCCACTCTGGAAAAATGAGCTGCTCTAAAACAAGAAAATGTTATGTGTAATTGTCAAGATCATTTCTGCCTTGTTTGGCTGTCTTACAGTTAAGTACTGTACATAGCAAAGACAGGTGGGCTATAACATACAGAAAAGAGGGGAAAAAAACATCACAATCCAAAGAATTGCCTGGAAGCACTTCTTGCCTAGCACATAGATTTTTGAAAGAAAGAGAGAGCAAGAAGAAAGAAAGAGAAATAAATAAACAAATAAATAAATATAAAAGAAGTCAGAGATGAGAGAGAGGGAGAAAGAGAAAGAGAGAATGGAGTCATCTAGGTGTGGCAGGAGATATGCTGGAGAAAAAAGGGACAATGTGAAGTAGAGCAGCAGAAGAAGTGAATGAGAAAACAGAAAGTCAGAGGACTCACAGCTAGATCAGGAAGAGAAGAGAGATCAGGAAGAAGCCCAAGGCAGGAGAAGAAAGACAAGGATCTGTAAAAAGCGGCAGTGCGAAGGAAAATGTAGCCCGGGATTATAGGTAGAACAAATTCCAAGTGGTTCAAGGTGTAAATACTGGTACAAGTAGTTCAGTGGTAGGATTCAAATTTTTTTACAACTGGTTTTGGGGGCGTGGTTTGGTGGGCATGGCAGGGGAAGTATACTGTAAAATCTCCAGTCAGAGATGGTATTTGCTAGTTCTCCGAACTATTCAAAATTTCTGCTATCAGTTCTCCAGAACTGGTCAGAACCTGCTAAATAACACCACTGAAGTAGTCCTTAACCTACAACAGTTCGTTTAGTGACTGTTTGAAGTTACAATGGCACTGAAAAAAGTGATTGTGCTGTATTTTTCACACTGATTACCATTGCAGCATCCGCATAGTTACATGATTTACATTCGGATGCTTGGGAATTGGTTCATATTTATGACAGTTGCAGTGTCTCAGGGTCATGTTATCACCCTTTGCAACCTCCTGACAAGCAAAGTCAATGGGGAAGCCAGACTCACTTAACAATTATGTTACTAATTTAAAAACTGCAGTTAACAAATATGTCAAAATGTCGTAAAATGGGGCAGAATTCAGGAAACAAAATACTCATTTAACCACAGAAATCTTAGGCTCAATTGTGGTCATAAGTCAAGTTACCGGGTACAGTAACTGGGCAAAACCGAGAAAAGTTAAAGCATATTAAAAATAAATGAGAGTGGAAAGATGAAAACTGTAGGAGCCAAGTATCTTGTATCATAAAGTAAAAAAAGAAAAACTCATTTAAATTCTGTTAGCATATTTCATAGTTAGATTTTGATTGTGTATATATTTACATATACATTAGGTAACAGTGTGAATGTGTAAAGATACATACCCTGTTTTCCTGAAAATATAGCCAACCCTGAAGGTAAGTCCTAGCTTAATTTTTACACGTGCACCCAATATAAGCTCTGTCCCCAAAATAAGCCCTAATTAAGATCCCACCCACTCCAGAGTGGATGGGTAAAAATTAAGCTAGGGTGGGGATAGGGGTGGTGAAGGTGCCCTACTACTTACCTTTGGACAGTTGTAGTCAGGCCTTGCACATCCTGACACTTGCCCTGCTGTCCCATTTCTCCTGCAGCCAGCAAGGCTGGCAAGGCTTTCCTATAGGCCTCTGTACCTGATAACAAAACTCTTGATTGATCCAGAACTCTGTTATTGGCTGCAGAGGCCTTCAGGAAAGCCTTGCCAGCTGCAGAAGAAGAAGTTCCTGAAGGCCTCTGACAACAAACAAGGAGGCTGGGGGCAATGCACACAAGTAAGGTTAGTCAGTGGATGACATTCCCTAAAAATAGTCAGTGGATGACATTCATTTTGCCTTTTTTGTGGCAAAAAATACATAAGACGGCCTTATTTTCAGAGAAACATGGTACACACATATATGTATTTACTAGAATTCTTGTAAATACATTGTGTACTCAATTTGTATAGCAATAAACAGCACTCTGGTGGTTTTTTTTTGGGGGGGGGTGCATGTATCTGGTTTTGTTCCTATTGGCTCCCACCCTTTGACAAATCGATGACATGTGTGGTATGCTGATAGGTAGCAAAGGGGCTGTTGGCTGAAGCAGGATATTCCTCCCTGTTCAGGCAATCCCTTCTCCCACCTCACAAGTTCCAGCTTGTTAACAACTGGGTGAAGTAGTGCTGGCTGAAGTGAAAGTCCTCCTGCTTCTGCCAGATCTATTGCCCTTTGTGTCTTATCAGGAGATATCTCCTGCTAACAGGTCCCTGAGCAGATCATGAAATACTACTTCTGATCCATTTGCCATCCCTGTGACTGTGTACGTAAAACAAGAAGTGCATATAGTCCTCAAGTTACAGGAATTCATTTAGTGGCTGTTCAAAGTTATTTTGGCACTGAAAAATATACTTGCAACTAGTTCTTGCACTTAACAAATGCCGTAGTGTTCAGTCAGGTGATCAAAATTCTGATGCCTGGCAATTGCCATGTATTTGAGACTTTTGCAGTGTCCGAGGCCACAAGGTTACCATTTCTATAGCCAGCTTCTGACAAGCAAAGTCAATAGAAGCCAGAGTCGCTTAACAGTAGTGTGTTTCACTTAACAACCCCAGATATTTGCTTAATGACTGCAGCAAAAAAAGTTGTAAAAGTTGCAACTCATAATAGCCACTTTTTTTAGTGACAATGTGGTCATAGATTGAAGGCAACCTGTAATTGAAAATGTTTTCCAAGGAAAAAAAAACACCACATGTGATGTAGATATTACCGAATAAGTATGTTTTAGCATCATTAATAGTCAGTGACCCCTAATTCCCCCCAAAACACTTTTAAAACTGTGGCTTGATCAGGAGTAAGCAATTAATTTTCCCAAGAAGCCAAGGACTGTTGTGGAAAGCTGCCAGAGCTACCCTCTGCCCTCTAGCACCCAACCCCTGTGTAGGGAACCCAGCTTCCTAAACACGACAAACCCTCTGACATGAACTCAAAAGATATATTTATTAGGAATGCCAGAAGCCCTGGCAAAAAGTTTATGTCATAGGCTTACAAGTCCCTCTAGCTAGAAGAGGAATAGTTGTCTGCCACACCTATTTATCTCCACCCCCTGCCTTTTGTCCCCAGAGCTAGGGTAGTGCCTCACTTAGCAGCGGTGGCTCTTTCTTTCCCAGGATTGGCCCATGCTTTCCACTGCTCTCCTCTTTTCTACCTTCTGTGCAGCCACCATTTTCAGACCTGGGGGCTGTTGACTCTCTGGAGACTGATGGATGGCCCAGGCTTTGCCCCCCTCCCCCTCCCTCCCTCTCTCCCTCTCTCTCTCTCCCCCTCTCTCTCTTTCTCCCAGCTCTATTCCCTCTTCCTCTTGGTACCTCCCAGGTTGCCCTGATGCTGCTCCTGAAGCCCATGCCCTCTTTTCCTCCTCTGATTCAGCTGCTGGAGGGGGCAGTGGCTGACAGGCCACAACACCCTGCCTCCTTTACCCCATGCCATCCCTACCCCTACTGCCAATGCATTGCCTCCCATCAGGATGTGCCCTACAGGCCATAAAATGCTCAGGTTTGTTCCAGATCAAGGTTTTAACCTGTGTTGCCTTCACCCTTTAAATAAGGTTATCATTTGACCCTCATTCTGTTTCCCCTGGTTTCTTTTACCTTCCACTCTCAACTCTATTAACTTTTTTTCACTGTCAGGGCTGTGGATAACAAAGCAAGTAAAAGAGATGCCATCTGCATCCTGAACATTCGGAAGCAGGATGCTGGCGTTGCCCCGCAGCAGTCCTTCAGAAGATATCTTTGCCCCTGGGTGAAAGACTTCTAACTTATCTTCATACTTAGCAATATCTCTTTTACCCACACTCCATATCACAGCCAGGCGTTTGGGATCTATGTGACCAGAAGACTCCTCAAAGTAACAAGGCAGCAGGACATCAGAACCCGGTTTGGCTTGGATTGGGCCTTCGGGGAGTGTAGCGGTCAAAGCTGCCTCTGCAAGAGAAAGGCAACAGAAAGAATTGCTGTTAGAAAATCAAAGTAAGACATTATGTAACTTGGTACCTAGGTAAGTTCAAGATTGCCTATTTTACTTGGGACTAGAGATCTTTTCAGTTGAGATCAACTCATATATTAATTTTTTACTATAATAAATGTTTGATTGACTGACTGACTGACTGAGATCAACCCATCTGAAGAGATCAGAGAGGTGGGGAACTAAAGCCCCTTTATGATTTGTGGACTTCAACTCCCAGAATTCTTGAACTGGCTCAGGAATTCTGGCAGTTGAAGACAAGTTATAAAGGGCCATAGTTCCCCAGCGTGGCAGAGATCTTCCCATGAGATGCTGATGTTGTTAAGTTTTGTTAAATAGGGGGCGTGCATAAGCACACCAAAGTGCCTACCATCCCTGTTCTATTGTTTTTTTTATTTTCCTTATATGTACTCATTTCTTGTATTCATAACTACGCTTATCCTAATACCTATTATCTTGTAAGCAACTGACAAATCAAATAAATAAACAAACAAACAAATAAATAAAAGTTAAAATACTGGGCACCATCCACAGCTTTTCACCATGCCTCTCGCGCTGCTATTGGTTGTGTTCTTCGGTTTTCTAGTTTCTCACATGTAAATGGCAGATACAGCAACAGGCAGGTGAAGTATCCAAAGGAGAGCATCTTTTAAAGCCAATGTTAAAATTTCTCTTTCCTCGGGGATTGGAATCTACCCAAGCTTAGTCCTTTATTTTTTTCCAGGTTACCGAAAGAAACATTTACTTGATTAACCAACGAAAAAAAAATCCCGCACACAACAGCTGGAAATAAATTTCAGGCATAAATGATAGTTATCTCTCAGAAAGGGGTGAGAGGGGGAAGAAGCTATTTTAAAAAATGCTAAATAAAGATAAATTGGGAATGGATAGTGTTTAAGTTTACAGTATGGAGAGAACCCTGTTCAGTCTTTTGAGCCTGACCGTTGTGTTACTATGCAATTGTTACTAAGGTGGCATTGGTCTATCTTCATGAGAATGTTCATGAGAATTTATTCAGTTCCATTTGGCCATGACTGCATTCAAGAATTTCCAAAAGAAAGTAACAACAAAGCTTACTATGATTTATTACTCAGTCAGCCAGGTGTTCATAAAGAATGAAATATTTTGGGGAATATTAAAAGATACTGTTCTGTATAACTTGGAAGGTTCCAAATGGTCTATTCTGATTGGCCAGAAAGGCCAGTAGTGGATTGGTTCATTAGGAACCAATCCAAGGAGCCGCTCAAAGGCGGCAAAGTTAAAACAATGTCATTGGATACAAGCCGGCAGGCAAGCCTCTATAAAAAGGGCTGCCGCGGCTTGAGCCAATGTTCCGTTACTGTTGCTGTTAACTAATAAAGAGTTATTTGTTGGAACCTGGTCTACCGCGCGTCTTTTCTGGACAGAACAGACACAATATTATATTTTCCCCAAAGTAGAATGGGAAAAACATGTTCTTAAAGGCCGAAAGAAGCTCGTCTTCCTGCTATAAGAAAACAGCTTCAAGAAGAAGCCTCCTATTTCATACCCAGCAAGAAAACCAGGCCACCTTATTCATAGAATAATGCCTTTGGCCACAACTCCCACAGAAAACTGGAGTTGATGGGATGATAAGTGAAAAACAAAGAGTCCTAAAATCTATGTTCTCCACTCGCTCCAAAGACAAGGCATGAAATCCCAGCCAAAATGGGAGTCAGGCAACAATAATTAGAATACTAAAAGGACACACTCAAGCAGAAGTCAAAGTACATTTCACAAGGAACAGGCATCTCAAACACAAAGCCCCAAAGAACGTATAAAAGCTCACCTATCTCAACTGCATTTTGTCAGCCATCCCAGCAACATCTGTTGCCACTGAGGTTTCTGGCTATTAAATAAACTGAGTCCTCCTTTCCAAAATGTAGCCTACCTCCATTCTATTTTCAGTATCTTTCTCCCAGCTTGAAACTGGACCAGATTTTTCTTCCAACAAATGGATTCTCACTATTAGGAAGTGTCTCCTTAATTCCAGGTTGCTATTCTCCTTGATTAGTTTCCATCCATTGTTTCTTGTCTTGCCCTCTGATGCTTTGAAAATAAACTGACCCCCTCTTTGAGGCAACCTCTCAAATTCTGGAATACTGCTATTAAGTGCCCCTTAATCCTGATTTTTTGTAGACTAGCCAAATCCAAATCATGCAACCATTCTTCATATGGTTTAGTCTCTAGGACTTTAACCATCTTAGTTGCTCTTCTTTGCACTTTTTCCAAAGTCTCAACATCTTTTTTTATAATGTGATGATCAAAACTGGATGCAGCATTCCAAGTTTGGCCTTACTAAGGCTTTACTTCACAGGTAGAATTGAGCAACAATTCTATTTCAAACGGTGTTTTTCCATACAGCCCATGATAAATAGTCTCCAACCTACAGGCAAAATTAGGACCGGAATTTCTGTTGTTAAAAAGAGGCAGGTATTAAGTGAGCCCTGCCCAATTTATGACCTTTTTCATCATGGTTGTTAAGCAAATCACTGCAGTTGTTAAGTGGATAACATAATCATTAAGTGACTTCAGTTTCTCTCATTGACTTTGCTTTCTGGAAGCTGGTTTCACTATGAGGATGCTGTGTTGGTTCTAAATCCCATGTCACACTGCACCAACGGATGGAAAGAGGATGTAAAACGGAGAGAAACACTTGCCATCCATTGGTTAACGTGATGCTTCCGTTCTGTACTCACTGCCTCCGTTTGTCATACTCTCTATCCGTCCAGAATCCGTCGACTGCCATTTCATCCGCTCAAAAAGTTTTGAGCTGCACAAAACTTTTTGAGCGGATAAAGTGTCCAACGCATCCTTTCTGCATCCGCAACGCATACGGGGCACATCCGTTCTACATCCATCGTCATCCGTTATGCGTCCACTGTATCCGCTAGGCATCTGCTGCACATCCACGCAACTCACATCCGCTCCAGCGGAAAACGGACACAGGGAGGAAGCGAAATGGACGCGGAACGGACACAAAGCGTTAGTAGCACAGAGGTAGAAAGGATGAAAGCGGATGCAGCTCGCATACAAAGCATTAAAACGGAAAAAACGTTCGCAGAGGGGACCTATCTTGGATATTTAGGATGTCTGCAGGATGCCTAGAGGATGCAAAAGGACACCGAGCGGAAAACCTATATTTCCTATAAAAAGGGGAAGGAACTCACCTGGATCTCCCTTTCAGTCCAGCAGCCCTGCAGTGCAGACCTCTTCAGCCTTGCTCTTGCTCTTGCTCTTGCTCTTGCTCTTCCACAGCATCCAGTCATCTCCACCATGGATCATCACACACTCCTTTTGGTAGCCACCAACGTTCTACAACAGTGCGAAGCCATCTACATGCTCTTTCACCTGTTCTATGCGAAGAAAAGGAAGCGGCCAAGAAGTGTCTGGGTCCGAAGATGGATCACCAGAAGAGCAGAGTACGGACTGTACAACAAGCTGATGGTGGAGCTGAGGAACGAAGACCCTCGTGCATTCCAGAACTTCATGAGGATGCCTCCAGCCATGTTTGACGAAGTTGTGGAGTGGCTGAGACCCAGGTTGACCAAGCAGAGCACCAATGTCCGGCCCAGCCTGGACCCTGGGCTCAAGATGGCACTGACTCTGTGCCACCTGGCCTCCAGGACCACGTACAGGAGCATTCAGTATGCCTGGAGGGTGCCACACAACACCATCAGCATTGTGGTCAGAGAAGTGGTGTAGGCCATCATCGAAGAATACCTGGAGGAGCTCCTCCAGTGCCCCTCCACTGAAGAAGGCTGGAAGAAAGTTGCAGAGCAGTGGTATCAGAAGTGGAACTTCCCACACACCGTTGGAGCCATAGATGGCAAGCACGTGGCCTGCAAAGCTCCAGCCAAGTCAGGGTCCACTTATCACAACTACAAGGGCTTCTTCAGCATCATCCTCTTCGCCATGGTCGATGCTGATTACAAGTTCATGTACATCGATGCTTCAGGCAACGGCTCATCTTCAGATGCCCAGGAATACAATGCCAGTCACCTCAAGGAGGGGCTAGAACGCAACCTCATCATGGGCTTCCCAGATCCCGACCCCCTGCCCAACGACACACAACATGTGCCCTACTTCATCGTAGGGGATGACGCCTTCTCCCTCAGAACCTTCCTCATGAAGCCCTACACCTCCAGATGCCTCATCCGTGAAGAGAGGATCTTCAACTACAGGCCGTCCAGGGCAAGGTGGGTGGTGGAGAATGCCTTTGGCATCCTGGCCAACAGGTTCCAGGTACTTCTCACCACCATGCAGCATCGCCCAGAGACTGTGAGGAGGATCGTGGAAGCTTGCTGCATCCTGCACAATCTCATGCGCACCCGCTACCCAATGTTGCAGAACAGGCTCGTGGACCATCAACAAGGCAATGGGGACATGGAGCCTGGTGAATGGAGGCAAGGGCAAAACCTGATAGACACTGTGGATGTACAAGGCCCCTACAGAGCTTCACGTGAAGGGAAGAAGCAGCGCAACCTCCTGAGACACTGGTGCAACTCCCCAGCTGGAGCAGTGGAGTGGCAAGACAGGATGGTAGATGCTTAATGGATGCTTCCTTCAGCCTGTCTCATCCCACTGATGAAGTTGGGCCATGTATGTTGAGTGGCCCTACAATGAACAGGGCATTTAATAAAGAGTTGTGTTTTTGTTGAAATGTGTGGATCAATGATTACATTGTAATTGATAATAAAGGGTCATAGGTGTGGCAGGTGGGAGGGTGGACCATACAGTCCCACTATGCTTGCACTGGAGGCTTATCTATCCCACAGCTATTACCCATCCCAAAGGTATCCCTGCCCATCCCACAGCTATTACCCATCCCAAAGGTATCCCTGCCCATCCCACTGCTATCTTAACCCATCCCACAAGCATGCAAAGGCTTAAACCATTTCTAAACATTTCCACCAAGACTTTATTGACTAAAATAAATGAAGCAAGTGTGTGAAGCAAAGATAATCTTTATTAATAACAAGCTGTAAAAGCAAAATGACCCAAGTGTCCCAAGCAAAGATAAAGTCAACAGGTAGCCACCCAGTCTCTGGCACTCTTCTTGGTCACTCTGAGGCGTGCCCAGTCTCAGGGGTGAAGGGTCCAGGTGCTGTGGAGGTGGCTGCTGCTGGAGTGCTAGTCTGAAGCGTCATTGGGGTGCCTGGCCCCGAGAGGACAACAGGGGATGGTGTGTGGAGGAAGCTCTCAGAGAGCTGGCTCAGTCCTGTGATGTTGAGAGCCCCTTCCTCCAGGACATGGGGTGTCAGCCCCAATACTGATGACAGATGTTCTGAGGCCGGGCTTGGCTGTGGGGTGGAGGAAGGAGCAGTGTAGTGGGGATGTCTGGTCTGCAGCTGAGCCAGGGAGGCGTGGGTAGCATCTGTGGCGTGGGTGGCATCTGTGGCATGGGTGGCATCGGTGTTGTGGGTGGCATCAGTGGCATCGGTGGTGTCAGTGGCATCAGTGGCATCGGTGGCACCGGTGGCGTCCGATGTACCTGTGCCTGGACTGGGAAGGGCTGCCTGTGCTGCTGGAGCTCCTGGTAGCCATAGCCTTGGTAGGTGAGGGCCTGTGGAAAGCCTTGGAAGGGCTGTGACATCACCTGGGGTGGAGGAGCAGGCCTGGACTGGGTGGGAGCAGGTTCAGCTGGGTCTGGAGGGTTGTGAAGAAGACCGGTGATCCTGTCCTTTATCACCTGGTACTGTGATTTCGACATGTTCATGAGGGTCTGGTTGACGTAGGTGAGGAAGGGCTTGCGGTTGGAGGATGGGATGTCGGTGTGTACCAGCTGAGAAAGGAGATCTACACTGCTTCTGATGGTGTCCCTGATCTCCAGCAGGACAGTGTGGCTCTGCCCCTCCGGTCTGCCTCTCTGCCTTTCTGTGGAGGTGGAGCTGGGGGTGGATGTGGGTTCGCTTCTGGTAGAAGTGCCCTCTCCTTGCTCCCACTGTGTCAGGGGGTCCTCCACGCACTCCACCACGGGTAGTGCAGCTGTCGGGGGGTTCTCCGTCATGGCACGCTCCACAGATACCTGCCTGGACACAGGAGCTGACTCTTGGCCAGAAGAGGGCTGGCTCTCAGCGGGCTGCCTGAGAGAGAGGGTTGTCAGAGGGGGTGCTCCTCGGTGGCAGATCTCACCCTCCAAGAAGCTGCACTTGGCCATGACGTAGGTCTCTCTGTCCGTCAGCTTGACCGCGGCCTGGCCAGATTTCTTGAGGTGCAGCTTCCCGTACCAGGTGTGCATGTGCTTCCACCAGCCAAGGAACACCTCCAAAGTGTAGCCCCGGCTCTCCGCCTTCTCTCTCCAAGCAGCCTGCTTCCTTTTGGTGTCTCGATAGAGCCTGTGTCCCTTCCGCCATAGATACTCGTTCTCCCTCAGCCATTCCAGCACTTCATCCTCATGTTCCTCTTCGATGGGAGTATTGCCTCCTATCCCGTTCACGCGTATGCCTCTTCCTCCCTCTGGCAGGGCCATATGGGCCCTCATCAGAGGGGCTACGAGGTTTTAGGGGCTGCTCCTCCACACCACCACCAGCAGCAGCAGCAACAACAACAGTAGCAGCAAAAGTAAGACCAGCAGCACCAGCAGCACCAGCAGGACCAGGAGCACCAGCAGGACCAGCAGCTCCAGGAGCACCAGCAGGACCAGCAGGACCAGGAGTAGCACCAGCAGAGTAAGCACCAGCAGAAGCACTAGCACCAGCAGAGTAAGCACCAGCAGAAGCACCAGCACCAGGAGTAGTGCCAGAAGAGTAAGCACCAGCAGAAGCACCAGCACCAGGAGCAGTGCCAGCAGAGTAAGCACCAGCAGAAGCACCAGCACCAGGAGCAGTGCCAGAAGAGTAAGCACCAGAAGCACCAGCACCAGGAGCAGCACCAGCAGAAGCTCCAGCACCAGAAGAGTCAGTCCCAGCAGCAGAAGCCCCAGCAGAAGCAGAGTCAGGGCCAGGGGGTGGGATGATGGCCCTGTCCCTCTTGCCAGGGCTGGCAGCAGATGGCAGAGGCTTTCTCTTCTTCCCCATGATTGTTGGCTGGCTGGCTGGCTGGCTGGCTGGCTGGCTGGAGCTGTGTCTGGTTGCAGGTCTTTCCTCTGAATGGTGACCTGCTTGCGAGCTACTTCCCTTTATATCCGCGGGGCTGACACAATGCATTCTCCCCGCATGCGCAGTGAATGCTCTGCATCCGCTAGGAATCCGCGAGGAATCCGCTAGGCTTCTGCTCTGCATCCGCTCTTTCCGCTGCGTGTCCGCTTCACTGTGCTCCCCTGGAAGCCCCACGGATGTGCCATCCGCTCCCATCTGCTCCCATCCGCTAGGCTTCCGTGGAGCATCCGCTTTCCCTCCTGGCTACGTCCTCCCCCCCGTCCGTTCCTTTCCGTTGTTGTCCGCTCTGGTTATGCAAATTTGGGGCACTTTTGAGAGCGGATAATAATGGATGGAACATTTTCTCGTCCGCTGTGTCCTTTTTTCAAACATTTTGCATCCGTCGGCCAATGTGACAGGCCCTTAAGTGCAAGAACCATTCATAAGTCACTTTTTTCAGTGTCACTGTAACTTTGAAAGGTCACTAATTGAATGGTTGTAAGTTGAGTAGGATAATTTAGCAGGTGTTTTTGATGTTTGATAGCCATGCCCTAATTTATTCACTATTGTCAACAGAGGAATCAGTGCAATGATAAAGAGTAGTGGTGTTAGTGAGGTTTCTTGGAAGATTCCTCTTTTGATCGTAACTTTTCCCAATCCATCATCATTGATCATTTTCCATTGTGCCATAGATCTTTGCACAAAGCTTCTGATGTTTCTACTGGCCCCCTGTTATTTCTATTGTCCAATCATGTGGTAGGGAATCAAATGCCTTCTTGTAATCAATGCATGCTACATTCAGGTTGGTTTTCCTTCTCCTGCAGTTTTCCAGAATCATCTTGTTAATTAGATCTTTTGCTCCACTCTTTTGGGTGATTTCAACTAGAGCATGTTTATAACTAAATGCTGTTGAACTGCATTAGCTACCACGCCAATGTCACTGCAAATTTTAATTGCTAATTCATTGCTGATTCAAGTGCAATCAATTCACTTTATTTTATTCATCAACCAAATAAGTGCAGATTTATTTACAAGAATGTGTGTGTGTGTGTGTGTGTGTGTGTATGCATGTGTATGTGTGTGCTTTTATCTTTATTCAAATAAGGGGGAAAGAACCACCCCCCCTAGTTAAAAATAGGATGAGATATAATTGTTGAATAGATTATCTGAATGACATACAGATCTTTTAAAGAATCATTGTGTAAATGTGTTATAATATAGAGAAGATGAAAGGGAGTGCTTTTTTCCCAGTCTTTACACATGTTCTTCACTGGGCTTATCTTCAAACACACGATAGCTTTTCTTGTTATATCCACTCTCCTGTTTCCTTCTGTAATTTACAATCAATGTAGTTCTGCCTCTGAAAGTTTTCTGCAGCACAGTCACAATATTTCCCACTGGCTCTCCAACATTTTCATTTCTAAGTTATTTGCCAATTTTTTGTTCTCAGGACTTCCTTTTCTATTTGCAATTTCCTGGCCTTCTGTATTTTCCTGCAATCAGAGTTAAATTATATTCCTCCAGTGGGGTCTTATTGTTTCAGAGGTTGTAATGTACTGTTCAACTTGGATCAGGGGTCCCCAACCTGTGAGCTACTGGGCTGTGGCCTATTCGCAACTGGGCCATGTGTTAGGCCAGTGTGAGTGCTCAGAGCCCTATTTGCATGGGTGGTGAGCACCAGCACTCACATCCGTACTTGCACAAGCAGTACATGTGCGTGCTGCCACTCAGACAAATGAAGCTTTATGCGCACACACATGCATGCACTGGCCTTCAGAAAAAATTATCCCCTCTTCCCCCCCCCAGCCCCCTGTGCTGGGCTGCCAACCTGGAAAGATTGGTGAACATCTTAGAAGATGTTCTAAGAACATCTTAGAAGATGAAAACATGAAAACTAAAATAAGACCACTATCACATTTTTAAATTACTTTTTTGAGTCTTGTCCTATTTCCCAAAGTTTATTCTGATAGGATTGAAATTTGAACAAAACCCAGGCTTTATAGAAACATCATACTGTACAGCAGTGGTCACGGCCCAGTGGTGGGCCGTGGAAAATTTTTGGTGGACTGCAAAAGAAATGGCCCCCAAAAGCAATTAATTTGGGCTGCTCAGTTCTTGCGCTTCCTGGCTCTCCGATGGACCCTGGAGTCAGGCCCCTGAGAAGCACACGCCAACCAGCAGCAACAGCAGTCCCCGCTGTCAGCTCTTCCCCATTAGTTCTCTAGCTTTGAATTGCTCCCGGCTCTCTCTCTTTCCTCCTCCCTGTCCACATGCAGGCAGGAAAGAAAAGGGAGCCAGAGCCATGCACAGGGCTCTCCTTTTCCAGCCCTTGCTGCCTCTCCCAACATCGAAGCTTGGAAACACAGGCAAAGCTGCCACAGCGGTAGCGCCCTGAGTTGCTTACTTCTCCACTACTGCCTCCTCCTCCTTCAGCACCACTTCCTTCTCTGGGTAGGGCGATTCTTAATTAACCAAGCATGCTAAGGCAACTCAGGGCACGACCACTGCAGCAAACCCCAAGACCAATAAACACAGACCAAGTCTCCCAACCAATCAGGATGAAGAAAAACTATTTTAGCACAGCAGTAGGCTAGCACCAAATTTAAAACAGAAACGGTTGTGAAAGCCTGACTCACAGATGAACACAATACAGAAGCCTGTTGGTGGCAGATGGGATTCTGTCGAAACGTCGCTACAACTTTAAAAGCACAACTATAATGATGTGGGAAAATACCCAAGCAGAGCTGAATACCATACATACATATATATGTATGTATATGTATGTGTGTGTGTGTATATATATATTTATATATAATTTTATATTAACATTAAAATATATTAAATATATTAGCTTTTTTAAAAAAAATCATATTAGTGGTCCTCAGGATTTAAAAGTATGAGTTTGGTGGTCCCTGAGATCCAAAAGGTTGGTGATCCCTGCTATACAGTATGCATACTGCCCAGTGGCTTGCAGCCATTCGTTTAGAGACTGTTCAATATTACAGTGGCACTGAAAAAAGGGCATGTGATTTGATTTTTGCATTTATGATCATTGCAGCACCTCCAGCAACATGTGATCAAAATTTGGGCACTTGGCAAAAGACATGTATTTACTATGGTTGTCTCAGGGTCATGTAATTGCTATTTATGATTTCCCCAGCTGGCTTCTGACAAGCAAAATCAGTATGGGCTTCACTTAATAATTTAATGAATCATTCAAGAACCATGACAAAAAGGTCATTAAAATCATGCTTGACTCGCTTAAGAATTGTATTGCTTAGCAACAGAAATCCTATTTCCAAGGGCAGATGCATGTCAAGGACAACCTGTACTGCATTTTTGATAATCTAGAGGTCCTGAGTTGTATCAGGACTATAAATCCCAAATACATCAACTGTACATGACATCAGGTAAGGGAAAGGCAGACAATGTGTCGGTGTGCAGCAGTATTTCGCTCATCTAGTAGGATCACTGTTCTTTCCACTTAATATCAATTGTATAAGACCAGGAGCAGTTACAGGTAGTTCTTTACTGATGACCACAATTCAGACTAACATTTATGTTGCTAAGCAAGACAGCTGTTAAGTAGTTTTGCCCCATTTTACATTTCTTGCAACCATAGTTAAGTAAATCACTATGGTTGTTAAGAGGATTTGGCTTCTCCACTGACTGTTCTTGTTCGAGGGTCACAAAAGGTTATCATATATGGAGCCTCCTCACTGACAGACCATAGATCGCAACTCTCTGCAGCTATAGTCCGTGCTCTTTCATTGGAGAGCCCCAATCATTGCGATTCAGGGCTGAAGTTGCCTCGGAGGGGCGGTGGAGTAAGGGGAAGCCGCAAGCCAGGTTGAGGGTAGCCGCATCTCCCCTCCTGGGCTTGATCCGAAGACAACTGCAGCGGTGGTTTAAAATGGCCACCCTGAAGAGGAGGACTCAGCTGGATAAAGATTTGTGCAGGAGGAAAGAAAGAGGTAGATAACATCTGAACCGGGACAATTGGGCGATACTATGAAACAAATGTACTCTGGGATTAAGGTAACATGGAATTTTTAATTAAAAAAAAGTGAGTGATGAAATTACAAAGGGACAGGGGAAAAAAAAATAAGAAAATATTTTTGACAGCTAAGCGGGGCTTCGAACCAGGAAAGGAAGAAACCAGAACTAAAGATTTAACTAAATTGGACTGAAATGTTTTGGCAATAAACAGGCATAAAATAAAGCTGGACTTAAGATTGTCAAAAAATAATAATAATAAAGTTTACAAATTGGAGACTGGACTGTGCTGGTATATTGAGGTTCGAAAAACCCTAAAAAAAAAAAATAGGGGAAAAAGGTGAAGACTTTGTATAATGGGGAGTGCTACCTTTTAACAACAACTTGAGCTCAAACAAAGGAAACAGCCTGTTTCTGAATGAACTTATGTGGATATAACATGAAAGAAATATTGAAAGAAAGAAAGTGAAAAGCAGAACCAGAATAAAGAAAAAAGCAAGGAAAGACTGACTGTGGGATTGATTGATGTTTTTGGTATAGACCCTGGGCTAGAATGATTGAGAACTTTAGAAAATTGAAAGAAGAAAGAAAGAAAGTAAAAGTGGTTTGTTTGTTTTTTGTGGACTTTAATGATCATAAAATACAAGAGTGTGTAATGATGATTGTTCCGTCCAGAAAAACGCGAGGTAGACTGGGTTCCAACAGCAATGTCTTTATTTAACTATATATAGCAAACGGAACTGTTTGGCTCAAGCCGCGGCAGCCTTTATATACAGCTTGCCTGCCGGCTTGTAGCCAATGGCAGTTACTTGATTTTGCCGCCTTTCGACGGTTCTCCTGGATTGGTTCTTAGTGAACCAATCCCATGCAGGCCTTTCTGGCCAATCACATTTGAGACATTTGGAGTATACCATTTTATACAGAACACCCCTCCCCCCTTAGTTTAGTCCTACATGGGTGACATAGTCGCGCAGGTAGGTGGAGCTTCTTCTGACTCTACTGGACTTGCGCGGTTCATTTTCACTGGAGATTTCAATCGGTTCGGATGGGGTTGCTGTCTCTCCGGCTCTTCTCCATGGAACTGCCTGGAAGGGTGAGTCAGCCATTTTGCTACCGCTTGAGTTGCTCAGGCCAGTGGTTTTGCTGCTTCCTTCTGGCTTTTCTGGGCAGGTCGAGCTGGCTTGGCTGGCCCCTTCCAGGACGGGTTTCTCTTCGTCTGGATTTTTTCCACAAGTCTCAGCTAACCGTAAGTGTTCTTTTTGCTCTTTTTGATTGATTAGATGTTCTGGATTTATTTTAAAAAGTTCTTTATTATTATTTTCTTGTATTTCCCACCCCTCTTTGGTTTTGTTTTCACCGATTTTTATTATTTGGGGTTGTGTATTTGTATTTCATTCAATATTTCAGGAACGAAGCTGGTCTATGTGCCACTTCCATTCCCTGCCATCGTCTACGGTTAGGCGGTAGGACCGGGGGCCTGTTATTTGTGTGATTGTGGCTGGAAGCCATAGAGGGTCCCCGGTGAAATTTTTTGCATAGACTAGGTCGCCGATTTCAAACGTGCGGAAACGGCTGGAGGAATCGGGGGTCTTTCCAAAGTGTAATTTGGATGTAACCTATCTAAATGTGACCTAAGTTTTCTCCCCATTAATAATTCCGCTGGGCTCTTGTTAGTTACAGTGCTGGGGGTGATAGGTTGGAGGGTGAGTAGATGGTTAATTTTATCCTGGACATCCCCAAGGTCCATTTTTTCTAAACCCTCTTTAGTAAATCTGACCATTCTCTCGGCTCTACCATTTGCTGCTGGGTGGGCCGGGGCGGTTAGTGCATGGCGTATACCTAGAGAGGCTAGGTACTGCTCAAATTGTATAGCGGTTAGTTGAGGCCCGTTGTCAGACACTAGGACGTCCGGCAATCCATGGGTTGCAAATAGTTTGTTGAGTTGTATAATGACCGCATCGGTTGTCGTAGATGACATTACTACAACTTCCAACCAATATGAGTATGCATCTATGACAATCAAAAAGGTATGCCCCCTAGTAGGACCTGCAAAGTCAATATGGATCCGAGACCAAGGGCCTCGTGGGGTCTCCCAGTCCCTTATGGGTGTTTGTGGTGGGGAAGGTATGGTTTTCTGGCATTTAGTGCAAATAGCAACCCAGTATTCAATATCTTTATCTAAACCAGGCCACCAGACATAGCTCCTAGCTAGGCTTTTCATTTTTACAATACCAGGGTGGCCCTCGTGAAGCATGCCCAACACTCAAGTTTGTAGTCTAGCAGGAATTACCACCCGATCACCCCACAATAAACAGCCTTTTTGAATTGAAAGTTCAGTCTGTCTGGTCCAGAAGGATTTAAAGTTTTCAGTTTTTTGGTTTTCCGGCCAGCCTTTATCTACCCAGTTTAAAATGCGGGCAGTCACTGGGTCCTTGGCGGTGGCTCTGGCGACATCGTTTGCAGATATTGGCAGTTCGGGGCATGTTTCTATTTGCAGGGTGGTCATTGTTGGCACCGGGTCTTCCTCTGTCATTGGCAGCGGTGTTCGACTTAATGCATCTGCATGGGAGATTTGTTTCCCGGGTCGATGTGTCAATGTGTAAGAGTATGCTGCTAGGAATTCTGACCATCTAGTCATCCGCGGGGACAAAATGTTTGGTGTAGGTTTGTTTCCCGCCAGAATTCCTAGTATCGGTTTATGATCAGTTACAATGGAAAATGTTCTTCCATAGAGGTACTCATGAAAACCTTTCACTCCGTCAACAATTGCCAGGGCTTCTCTGTCTAGTTGACTATAGTTACGTTCTGCTTTAGAAAGAGTCTTTGAGTAATAGGCGACAGGTGCCTCTGTCCCATCTGGCAATTTGTGGCTCAGGATGGCACTGACTCCAAATGGTGAGGCGTCGCAGGTGACCGTCAATGGAAGTGTGTGACTAAACTGGATAAGAACGGTGTCTGAGGTTAATAATTTTTTTATTCTCTGGAATGCTTTTTGTTCTCTATGACCCCAAGTACAATTAGTTTTCTTATCCAGCAAACGGTGTAATGGTTCTGCTATCGTTGCTTTGTGGGGGAGGAATACATTATAGAAATTTATTAGACCCAAAAATGGCTGCAATTCCATTTTGTTTTTTGGTTGTGGTGCGTCTCTAATAGCCTTGACCTTTTTTTCTGTAGGGTGTATACCCTCTCTGTCAATTAAGTAGCCCAGAAATTCGACGCGATCAGTCATTAAGCAGCATTTTTCCTTTTTAACTTTCAGGCCGGATTCTCTAAATATTGTTAGCACTTCTCTTAGTCTTTTTTCTAGTTGGGTCGTATCTTTAGCCGAAATTAGAACGTCATCAAAATATGGTATGACCCCTTTTATTCCATTTAATAGGCGTTCCATGAGGCTTTGGAAAATGCCTGGGGCAACGCTTACTCCAAATTGAAGTCTGTTACACTTGAATGCCCCGCTGTGAGTTACTATTGTCTGTGCCTCAGCCGTTAATGGGTCTACTGGAAGTTGTTGGTATGCTTGTGCTAAATCAAGTTTGGCAAAAAAATTTCCTCCCCCGAATGAGTGTAACAAATGTTGTATGACTGGCACAGGGTTTGCGCTTTGTTGTAGCGCATGGTTCAGGGTAGCCTTGTAGTCTCCACAGATGCGTACCAACCTGTCAGGTTTAACCGGTGTTACTATTGGCGTCTCCCATCTAGCATGGTCAATAGGTTCTAAGATCCCTTGGTCAATTAATTTATTCAATTGTTCCTCTATTTTTGCTTTTAACGCAAAGGGAATTTGTCTGGCCTTTAATCTTCTAGGGGCTACCTGGGGGTCTAAATTAAAAGAAATTGGGGTCCCCTGGTACCTGCCTAGGGTGCCATCGAAAATGTCCTGGAACTCATGAATCAGGCTTTCTTCCCAGTCAGTTGTGGCTACTCGGCTCACTCTGGTCATTCCGATGCCCAATGGCGTGAACCATTCGATGCCCAGGAGGCTGGGTCGGTCCTGGTCGACTATTGTTAGAGGCAGGACTTCAACGTGCTGCTTGTAGGCAACTCGGAAATGTCCTAGACCTACCACAGGGATTCGATTCCCTTGGTAGTCCTTTAGAATTAATTTTTGTTTCTGGAGTTCTTTTAATTTGATATTTGGGACCAGTCGTCTGATTGTGTCCCAAGACACCATTGACAGGAAAGATCCTGAATCGACTTCCATCTCACAGGGGCTTCCTCCAATTTTTACGATGATTTTGACTTTTCTCCCGCTTTCCGTCTGAGCGCTTCCGATAGTAACAGTTTGATGGGTCTTTTCTTGGTTACTGGCTCGTTTGTTGCGCTCCCACTTTCTCTTGGCTTGCTTCGATTCAGCTTGTGGTGGAGAGTTACTGCGTCTGTTAGGGCTGTTATTTTTGCAATTCCTACAGACTTTCTCGATGTGTCCCCTTTTCTTGCAAGCTCGGCAGATGGCATCAAGGAATCTGCAATCAGCTCAAGGGTGGTTTCCTCCACAGCCGGCGCATTCCTGCCAGTTTCTTTTTTTGTGCCTTTTTTTGTTGGCGTACAGGCGGTGGACCTCATCGTCATCATCTTCTGATTTTGATGTTTCGTCAAAATCTTCGTGATGTGTGGTGGCAGGAACTTGCTTCTTTCCTCTGGCTAGGATTGTTTTGTCGTTATTTGCATTCATTTGCTTCATAGTGGCCGCTGACTTTTTCACGGCTTCTGCAGCTGTTGCTTGTGCGATTGCTTCAGCCACTGTTATATAGGGTTTATTTAGCAATTTACTTTGTAAATTAGAGTCTTTTAGGCCTCGGACCACTGGATCTCACATGGCTTCATCTAAGTTCAGGAACTTGCACGCTCCCCTCAGTTGTCGGAGGGCTGCCACAAAGTCAGCGATGGTCTCGCCTTCTTTTCGGTCCCTTCAGTAGAACTCGTGCCGTTTGATGAGATTTGACACTACTGGTGAGTAGTGGCCCTTTAGCATCTGCTGGAGTTCAGGCCAGGTCATTTGTTTTACGTCTCTGGGCTTCTCCAATGCTTTGGCCATCTTGAACACAGTTGGTCCACAATGCATTAGGAAGACAGCCCTCTTACGCTGGTCTGAGATTCCTCCATCTCGTTGCTTTCTAAATACATTTGAAAACGGTCTACATAGGATTCCCAATCCTCTTCATTGGGATTGAAGGGTGTGGGTGGTGCATTATTTCTGGCCATTGCTTCTAGCCTGGATTTCAATTTGCCGCGTGCACAGTCTCACATTTTAGGATGATCCCACCTTCGTCGCCAGTGTTCCATCCAGAAAAACGCAAAGTAGACTGGGTTCCAACAGCAATGTCTTTATTTAACTATATACAGCAAATGGAACGGTTTGGCTCAAGCCACGGCAGCCTTTATATATGGCTTGCCTGCCGGCTTGTAGCCAATGGCAGTTACTTGATTTTGCCGCCTTTCGGCGGTTCTCCTGGATTGGTTCTTAGTGAACCAATCCCATGCAGGCCTTTCTGGCCAATCACATTTGAGACATTTGGAGTATACCATTTTATACAGAACAATGATATCTCTACAGGAATTAAAAATGGAACTTAAAAATATGAGAGAATTACTACAGGAAGGAGACGAATCACTTTGTTCTGTGTTAGAAAAAATGGAAATGGCGATTGAAGAACAAGAAGAAAGAGCTTCAGAGGAGGAAGAGTCGACTCAAGGAGAAAACATCTTAAAAAGACAATTAACACAAAGAACATTACAAAGAAGTGGGGAAAGAAGGAAGGTTAAAAAGTTGAGATTTAAGAAGGTAATCAAAAGGGGGAACAGCTGTGAAGTCGGGAAAGACAGAAAGACCCAGCAGAAAAGGGGAAAGGGAGATATTAAGAAAGAGAGGGATATAAACTGGAATGAGAAAAGATATGGGGAAAAGAGGGGGAGGAGTAGCAGTAAGAAACAGGTGTATGAAATAAATACAGAAATAGTAAAATGTTGAAAAGAAATTGTTTTTTCAGAGATAATGGTTGATGAATTAAAAAGGGGATTCTGCAGGGTGACAAGGGGTAATAAAAATATTTCTGCAATTAAAAATATTTAGAAAATAGGGTAATATAGATACTGATGACTATTATTAAAAATTAAGTGGGAAAAATATGCTGCAGAATCTAAATGAAAAGATGTAATTATTATTATTGTAATTTCTTAAAAATAATGGTTTATTGGGAATCAAGATGAGGGAATAAAGGTATATTTTAACCATTGAGATGTCACACTCAAAGCAGTAAAAGGGGGGAAACCTATACTTGCTTTTTTCTTTAGTGTTAAAATTTGTATTAATCTAGAATTTATAAAAAGAATGTGTAATGGAAAGGGAATATGACAGACTAAAGAAACAACTAAATTAATAAGTTAATATAGACTATTAAAAGCAAGGAGAGACATTGGTAACATTATTGTTATTATTATTAGGCAAACACATATTGTTTATTTTTATTTTTAAAATAAATATTAAAGGATTATATTTGAAATAATTGAAATGAAACAAAAAGATGTTTCGATTGAGATTAATGAAAGAGGCTAGAATTAATGTGTTTGTTTCTCTCCTAACTGAAAATTTGGAATGGAAAAGGTAATAATAGAATTAAGTATGCATATATGCATGTTTGATTGCTGTCATATTTGTATGTAAAGGTGATGACCTGGAAATATGTTGTCCATTAAAAACAGATTTTTTGTTTTTAATGTGAAAAACTGAATAAAATTTATTCAAAAAAAAAAAGAAGGTAATCATATGTGATCTCCGGGCACTGCAATTGTAAATAAATACATGCCAATTGCAGTGTCTCCAAATTTTCTTTACATATCCATAGGGATGCTACAATGGTAATAAATGCAAGAAAAAATGTTGTAAGTCATTTTCTTCAGTGCTACTGTAACTTTGGTCCCTAAACAAATTGTTGTAAGTTGAGGACTACCTTTATGTAGCACCGGCACCAGCTGTTGGAATGTTTTCAAGAAAAATGTCTTCATTTCTGCATAAGATTACAATTACTTGACCTAAATTAAAAGCAAGATTGTTGAGATCACAAGGGGATGAGAAGCAGAAGACAATCTAATACAGAATACTTTATTTTATGGGATATAGGACCTGATAAAACAGATGACAAGAAGAAAAATAAGAACAATAATACTGGGACAAGTTTCCCCAGTTTGTTAACAGTGCATTGAGGTCCTTTTTATATAGCCAGGTGATAAATAAATCATGGGTCTTACACTGTACTAAGCTATAATGGAATATGTTTGATATATTATAACATAATGTATAAACCTAGATATCATTTGGAGCTTAGCATTATTATTGTTGTAGATCCTCATTAAATTACGACTGAATAGGATGTCTCAACTAGCCTAATGTGTCTTTTTTTGAAAGATATGCAGGAATACGTCTATTAATAAAAGAAAATTTATTTCTTTTTTTTACGTCCTACTGGACGTAACATGTTCTTCCCCTCCTTGTTTTTCTTGACATATGCATGTCTAATGACTGTAGCTTCTTATACCCTTCACCAAAATCCCTGACAGATTTTGCCCTTTAAAAATTGATTTGATTATGTGCTATCAAGTTGGTTCCACTTAGAACCCGCAAAGATAGATTTTCTATATAAAGATCTGTGACTAATCCAATCCTTCAGTGTTCCATTGATGATCCCATCATTACTTTCAGTCCATACACCTTGCTCCTGGTCATCCTCCTCTGTTTCTTTCCACTTTCCCCAACATTGCAGCCTTCTTCAAGAGAGTCAGATCTTCACATGGTTGTCCAAAGTAGGATAATTTGAGACTGGTCATTTGTGGGTTAAGTGGGATTTCTGGATTGATTTGTTCAATGACCTATTTGTTTGTTTTCCTGGCTAGCCACAGTATTTTCAGGAGGCTTCTTCAACACAAGCATCCCAAAAGCATCACTCCTCTTCCTGGCCTGCTTTTTTTTAAAAGTCCCAACTTTTGCTTTCCTATAATAACCAGAGGTTTGCACAATTCTGATCTTTGCAAGGATAGGCACATCACCTCCATTGAATATATTTTCCAGTTAAAACAATTATTTAGCAAAGTATGTACTGAACCTTTTGTTGAAAGAGCATTTATAATCTTATGCTTTTTGCTTGAAATGCTGCTTCAGTGTCTGAAAATGAACAGTCATTTTGTGACTGTCATATACACCATAATACACGACATAAGTCTAATCTACCAGAGTTTTCTTCTCTTGTAAAAGAACTGACATCTAACACAGTCAACATTCCTCATCTCTTGGAACAACAGAATACTGGGTAGAAATATCTTTAATTCAGAGAAGAAAGGAATTGCTCCCAGCTTGTTCTCATGCTGTGGCAATTCTAGTCTGAGCATAGCAATCCACCTCTGAGATCACCTCCAAAAGGAACAGAGATGTGTGGCCATCTGGAGCCAGAGGAAGAACCTGTAGAAGAAATGAAGATTGGGTAGATCATGCTGGGGAAAGAAACACAAACCCATGACATAGATCCTGTAGGAGCAACATTTCTTGCATGCTATGGGATCTGCAGCAATTTAAACATAATATAGAACACTGAATTCATTAAACCGAATGCTTTCTTTAACTAGTGTAGAAAGTTAGCACCCATCCCTCTCCTAGACCAATGAAATATTTTAGGAAATATTTTAAAAAGCAAAATATTTCCGCTAAAGAGAAATAGAAATCTTAAGGGAGACAGAAATTTAGCTCCCTGAAGCTCCCTGCCCCCAGCACATATGTGGTGGCCATTGAGGACTGGGCCAGCCTATCTACAAAACAAAAGACCCCAGCTCCAGTGTGATGGGATTAAGACATTATTCTCCAGGACATAATAGGATTATCTATCATCAGAGCTCACCACATGGCACAACCAAGCCCCTTCATTACATTCCCCAGCAAACTTCAACCAAACTTGATTCAGACAAACATGATTCCACATGGGAGTCTGACTGCAATCAATAGAATACATGCCCTTGCCACAGGAACAAAAACCTCAAGTTCAAAGCCCAAGAAAGGGTATAAATAACCCTCTCCCTCCATTCCCTATGTTCAGCTGTATCAAGACCATGTGCTTAATGGTTCTGCTCCATTAAACCATCTTTCCAATCAGCCTCCATGTTTCCAGTGTCTTTCTTCCCCCTTGGAACTGAGCCCAGATGGATATTTCTTCTTACACAAAAGCAAAAAAGAAAAAAGAAAAAAGAACCAACCCAGACCCACATGATTTATTTCCCTGGCAAAAGATAAATTTCTAACTCTGGAACTACAAAAACAAGTTTGAACAGGCAGTATTCCTATGGAAACATTTCCAGCTCCACAACTTCTTTCAACTTGCCTTCTCCATGTGGATCCAAGATGCCATCTCTCCGTGAATTGAAGCTTGTGGGGCTTTCCATATTTTCATAGGAGTCGGCATCTGCAGTGAGAAACTTGTTATAATTAATTGAATTTCCAATCGCACTTTATGACAATAAGATTTCTGGAACTGGGGAGAGTTGGAGATATCCAAGTGGTTCAGAGTTGGCCTTCCCCCCTTCCCCCCTGTCCTGTCTTTAATACTGTACTGGGCTTTCCGAGTACAGTGGTAACTTGGTACTTGGCTGCTTTAAAACTCATTGAATTTGGTTCTTGACCCATTTTGATGTGAAAAAGTTGTCCCAATACTTGGCCTCTTTTAGTGACGCGCTGCTATAGGAAGAGGCAACTGTGGAGACAGGAAGTCAGTCATGCTGGGAAGATCAACTTACATTTTTTTACTGACCATTTGAAGTTATAACTCCACTGAAAAAAAGTATGTTATGACTGTTTTTCACACATATATCCATGGCAGCATCCCCTAGTTGTGTAATCAAAATTTGGATGCTTGTCAACTGGCATGTATTTAAGATGGACATTTATACAATCTCCTGGGGTTATGGGGTTACCTTTTGTGATCTTCTGACAGAGTTAATGGGGAAGCCAGATTCACTTAATAACCATGTTACTAACTTAACAACAACAATGTTTCACTTAACTATGGGAAGAAAGTTCGTAAAATGAGGCAAAATTTATTCAGCAACTGTCTTGCTTGCTTAGCCATAGAAATTTTGGGCTCAACTGTGGTTGTAAATCATGGACTAGCTGTAGGCAAGAAACTATTGTGAAACATACACAAAGAAAAGTTCTGCCAGAGAAAAGAGAATCAGATATAACAAGCACAGACTATATAGCAATTAGAAACAAGTCTCTTTGTTCCATATTTTCGGTCTTGGTCAAGTTCCTATGGAAAGAAGCAAGTTAAAAATAAGTATGTTTGGTCAAGAACAAGATTGGTTTATTTTCCCCCTAAATCAGCTATTATTCCTAAATAAGGAAACCAGGAAGATGACATACGGTAATTAGTTTGATAAATGTGCTTGTTTGCATGCAAATGTTTTCTCTGCTTCAAATAAAATATTCTGTTTGTAGATCAATAAAACCTCAAGGCACATTTCAGCAGCTGTTGATTTGTTTGCATTTGCCAAACAGAAAGTTTTCCTCCATCTGCCACACAATTTTAAATGCAAAAGAGCCCCTCTTAAGAAAAAAGTCACCCATTGTAATTAATTGCAATACAATGGCTTTGAAAAACATTTCTTCCTTTCTGTTGCTTGTCCTTAACCTGCAGAAGAATACTTCCTGAGTTTGGTTCCAGTGTCTACTGGAAGTAGCTTTAAATTACTTGAAGATGAAAAATAACTATTTTGCTTTTTGGATTTTTAAAATCTTGCCTCTTATTCAAGGGTTTAAGATGCTATGCACAGCACTTCCTTCTCCCCTCCCAAAAAAACAACTTTGTGAGATAGATTGGATTGAGACAGTGGTGGGATTAATTTTTTTTTACTACCAATTCTGTGGGCATGGCTTGGTGGGCACGGCTTGGTAGGTGTGGCAGGGGAAGGATACTGTAAAATCCCATTCCCACCCCACCCCACTAACCGACTTTCCAGTTCTGTTCTCCTATGAGAGAGAACAGGGCAACCAAAGAAGATTCAGCCGATTAGCTGGGACTTGGGAGGCAGAGAATAGATGGGGACAGGGGCAATCAAAGGTGATATATGCCAGTTCTCTGAATTACTCAAAATTTCCACTACCGGTTCTCCAGAACTGGTCAGAACCTGCTGAATACCATCTTGGGTTGAGAATCATGATTGGCTTAAAGTCATCTAGTAACCTTTCATGGCTGATGACCAACTTGAACCTAAGTTTCCCTAATTCTAATCTAATGCCTTAAGTGGACAATCTTGTTGTTAGCAATCCATTCTCAGATTCTGTGAAAGTAGTCCTTGAAGTTTCTTCTTCTAAATTCCTGCAACCAACATCCTTCCTAGAGAATCCAGGAGTTTTGATACTCACCCTCTTCATTGCTTGTGTTGGTATGCAGGTAAAACAGCTTGCTAGCAGTGGGGCATAAGGATCCATTCATCTCTTCATAGGACTGAGAACCTGAGGAACAAAGCAGGAACTTCTCAAAATAGGACTATGTTAATTACTCCTGATACTATTTGCCTGGTAAATACTATCAGCCCTTCAGCCATGTCTTCCACTGCAAGCATCCTGTTGAACATATCCGTCCCTTGGTCCAATGGAGGACATCATTTACTATGTTCCCCAGTGCCCCATTTGTGTTGGGATTAGGGCCAAATTATTGACAGTAGATCAATTCAAGGGTTCAGACCTTGAATAGTTCAATTATGTTCTTTCAAAATGTTTCTAACTCTTAGCATTCAGCTTGCTACTATTGCCCTGCTGTCATTTAATCTAAAAAAGAATTTTGTAAAGTAATAAATCTGTCCTATCTCATTTTGAGTTCTTTGTATCTAACACTTTTTAATTATTCTATTTTATTTTATTGTGATTCGGTTTATTGTAATTTATGCTATTGCATTGTTAACACCTGAAGATAGAACAAATAAATTTATTTATTGAGGTTATCCACAATTCTGCATGACAACCTAATCTGTTTGTTTTCCATCCTGAAAATATAGTTGCCAAGCAGCTCATAATTGCCAAGCAGCCCATTGTTGTCAAGCAGCCCAAGGATTGTTGTAAAGGGCAGTAAGGGGCATTTCCCTCTTGGAGGGAAATGACCATGCCAGCTGTTGTAGCCAGTTGGTACTGGCAATAGAATGACATTAATAATTCAGAGTATAGGTAGTCCTCAACTTATGACCACAATTGAGCCCCAAATTTCTTTTGTGAAGTAAGACATTTGTTAAATGAGTTTTGCTCCATTTTACAACCTTTCTTGCCATAGTTGTTATGTGAATCACTGCGATTGTTTAGTTAGTAACATGGTTGTTAAGTGAATCGGATTTCCCCATTGATTTCACTTGTCAGAAAGGTTGTAAAGGTGATCACATAACTCTGGGACATTGCAACCGTCATAAATATGAGTCAGTTGCCAAGCATCTGAATTTTGATCACATGGCCGTGGGGGTGCTGCAAAGTATGAAAAACGATCATAAGCCACTTCTTCAATGACTTTTTCAATGTAAATTTGGACTGTGACTAAATGAACTGCTGTAAATCGTGGACTACCTGTGTAGAATATCTGCTCCAACGGATTAAAACAGTCTTGGATAGATGCAGGATGGATGTAAAGCTTCAAAACATGGGAGGTGTAGGGAATTCATGTCAGCATTAAGAAATGATAGGTAATTTTTTACTTAAGGCCATTTGTTTAGCAACTGTCGAAGTTATGATGATGCTGAAAAAAGTTATTACCAGTCCTCACACTTACAACTATTGCAGCATATGACCATCTTTCCAACTGGCTTCCAACAAGCAAAGCCAATGGGAAAGCTGGCAGAGAAGATTGTAAGTCATAGTCACATGGTGTCTCACTTAATGACTGTGGCAAAAAAGACTAAAATTGGATGCGGTCACATGATGCCTCACTTAACACTCATTCAAGAAATTTCCTCATCCCTATTGTGGTCTTAAATTGAGGATTACCTGTATGGGTAATCCATAGTAGGAATAGGGTAAGATTAGAGGGCTTCAGATGATGCATATAAAATACATTATGCTCAGTTTCCTTTCCATAGAGGCTTTCAAAATGCAAATGTATTTTTCATGCATTTCAAATTACATATGCAGGAAGGAAGTTTTAAAAATAAAAAGATGGTAATGCTGTACATCAATCTGGTAGGTAGGAGAAGAGACGCAGGAGAAGTTTGAATATTTTGTGGTTTTACTTACCTGTAGAAGGTTCACTGTCTCCCTCCTGCCTGTCCTTATGGATGTCCAGAGCCAGCTGTAAGCGTAAACCTGGAAGCAGAGATGGATACCAACAGCTAAATGGCATTTTATACAGCATTTACAGTAATATAATTTATTAAATTCTTAAAACAGAGATTTCCTGTCTAGTAATCTTTATACTGAGCAGCCCAAAGCATCCAAGATTTCCATAAACGAGATTCTATATAAAAACAATGCGACTTAACTAGTTGTGTTCCCCAGAACTAGCATAAATAGACTGCCTCTTACACAAGACTTAATCTTTAAATAGCAGCCAGTTTCTGATCATTATACTTTGTGTATTTAATATTGATAAAACCCCATTTGGAATCACTGTGATGTGGTGATTTCAGCTTACCAATTATATATATCAGATCTCTATCTTGTTTTACCAGTCTAAACAATCTCAACTTCCAACTGCACTGATTTGATGGTATGAATTTCCTTAAATAAATAAGATATAAAATAAAGGTAGCCCTAGACTTACGACCACAATTGAGGCCAAAATTTCTGTTGTTAAGTGAGACATTTGTTAAGTGAATTTTGCCCCATTTTATTACCTTTCTTGCCTCAGTTGTTAAGTGAATCACTGCAGTTGATAAGTTAGTAACCTGGTTGTTAAGTGAATCTGGCTTCCCCGTTGACTGCTTGTCAGAATGTTGCAAATGGGGATCTATTCTATTCTATTCTATTCTATTCTATTCTATTCTATTCTATTC
>BLBF01000050.1:3239450-3285312 GCA_015471245.1 Laticauda colubrina
TCTATTCTATTCTATTCTATTCTATTCTATTCTATTCTATTCTATTCTATTCTATTCTATTCTATTCTATTCTATTCTTCTACTTTACCCTATCACATTCTATCCTATCCTTATCTATCCAAACCTATCCTATCCACTGCAGCAATTTGCTTACCTGCAGAAAAGATCATCAATTGGGCGTGACTCATTTAGCAAGTGCCTCACTTAGCAGTGGAAATTTTGATCCCATTGTGGTTGTAACTTGAAGACTATCTGTAATAGTAATAATAAATATGCCTTCTAGGAATAAGTTGGCTTTTGTTGTTGAAGAAAGATTGGAGATAACACATTCTGGATTTGGTTGGTTTTTTTTTTCAGTCTCTATTTCATACCTGCTATGAGTCGTGCTGTACCAGAGTTCATAGGACACTCTTCTTCCAAATTTATATAGTTTTCATTGTCTGTTAAATAAATACAGTAGATTATCACCAGCAACTCCATGATTCACTAACTTTGTCAGCATCTTACGGAGTCAATTGTTATTATGGGAAATATCCTGAAAGTTCTCATAAGACATATAAGATTACTTGATGATGAGAGGAGTGGCATGTATATTTAATAAATAAATAACTAAAACATTAAGAAGGAAAAGGAAGGAAAGCAATGTTTCTGTACAGGTGAAACGCAAAAAATTAGAATATTGTGCAAAAGTTCATTTATTTCAGTAATGTAACTTAAAAGGTGAACCTAATATATGAGATAGACTCATTACATACAAAGCAAGATAGTTCAAGCTGTGATTTCTCATAATTGTGATGATTATGGCTTACAGCTCATAAACATCCCAAATCCACAATCTCAGAAAATTAGAATATTACATGCAGTCAATAAAACAAGGATTGTACATAGAGCAATATTGGACCTCTGAAAAGTGTAAGCATGCATATGTACTCAGTACTTGGTTTGGGCCCCTTTTGCAGCAATTACTGCCTCAGTGCGGCGTGGCATGGAAGCTATCAGCCTGTGGCACTGCTGAGGTATTATGGAAGACCAAGATGCTTCAATAGCAGTCTTCAGCTCTTCTGTATTGTTTGATCTCATGTCTCTCATCTTTCTCTTGGCAATGCCCCATAGATTCTCCATGGGGTTCAGGTCAGGTGAGTTTGCTGGCCAATCAAGCACAGTAATCCCATGGTCATTGAACCAGGTTTTGGTGCTTTTGGCAGTGTGGCAGGTGCCAAGTCTTGCTGGAAAATGAAGTCAGCATCCCCATAAAGCTCATCTGTGGAAGGAAGCATGAAGTGCTCCAAAATCTCCTGGTAGACAGCTGCATTGACCCTGGTCTTAATGAAGCACAGTGGACCAACACCAGCAGATGACATGGCTCCCCAAATCAACACAGACTGTGGAAATATCACACTGGATTTCAAGCATCTTGCAGTTGTGTCTCTCCATTCTTCCTCCAGACTCTGGGTCCTTGGTTTCCAAATGAGATGCAAAAGTTGCTCTCATCAGAAAAGAGGATTTCGGACCACTGAGCAACAGACCAGTTCTGGTCTTCCTTAGCCCAGGTAAGATGCTTCTTATGTTGTTTGTTGTTCAGGAGCAGTTTGACAAGAGGAATACGACATTTGTAGCCCATGTCCAGGCTTCCTCTGTGTGTGGTGGCTCTTGATGCACTGACTCCAGCCTCAGTCCACTCCTTGTGAAAGTCCCCAACTCTTTTGAATAGGCTTTTCCTGACAATCCTCCAGGCTGCGATCATCCCTGCTGCTTGTGCACCTTTTTCTTCCACACTTTTCCCTTCCACATAACTTTCTATTAATGTGCTTTGATACAGCACTTTGGGAACATCCAACTTCTTTTGCAATTACCTTTTGAGACTTTCCCTCCTTATGGAGAGTGTCAGTGATGGATTTCTGCACAACTGTCAGGTCAGCAGTCTTTCCCAGTAGGATTGTGATTCCTACTGAACCAGACTGAGAGACTATTTAAAGACTCAGGAACCCTTTGCAGGTGTTACGGCTTAATAAGCTGATTAGAGTGGGACACTTTGAGCCTAGAATATTGAACCTTTTCACAATATTCTAATTTTCTGAGATTGTGGATTTGGAGTTTTTATGAGCTGTAAGCCATAATCATCTCAGTTATGACAAATGGCAGCTTAAACTATCTTGCTTTGCATGTAATGAGTCTATCTCATATATTAGGTTCACTTTTAAGTTGCATTACTGAAATAAATGAACTTTTGCACGATATTCTAATTTTTTGAGTTTCACCTGTAGTAATGGGATGCTTCAAAATTTGCAGCTGCCACAATAATGTGATATGAAGACTGGAGGTCCTTGGCACAAGGTTTTGCAACAAGGAGAACTAGTGCTAAAGTATCTTTACAAATTTGAAAATCAATACAGTTGATACATTTGTTAATTTCAAAATTCTACAGACATCTTTGTTTAAACTACTTTTATTTTAAAATAAACTAGATTAGAATAAAGAGCAAGAATAAGCATGTTAGACCAGGGGGAGGGAATATATCCACAATATGACAATGTCTACTTGAAATAGAATACTGTACTTCTAACTCTCTGTGAAGATTCTCAGTCTTCCAGGTCATAATTTTATCAAAAGTGGTTTTTATTTTTGAAAAGGCAACTGGGTTCATTATTTTTGAGAAAAAGAAGACGTTTCACTTCCTATCCTGTAAGCTTGATCAGTTGCATTGGATGATGTAGGAGAGGGAAGGACAGTTATTGACAATTGAGTTGGTGGGATGGAAAATGATAAGCCCTGACAGGATGGTGGTGGGGGGAGAATAGAAAGATTGTATGTCTTCTTTTTACTCAAAAAAATAGTCTAGTTGCCTTTTCATAAATAAAACCCACTTTAGATTTACTTCTAGCTGTTCCTAACTAACATGGGGTTGCAGTACAGTACACTTCACATTACCCCAGCTAAAATATCTGGATATGTGCAAAAATACATTTCAATATATGAAGAACACTAGTTTCAAAACCCAGTTGGCTTTCCTTTATATTAGTATTTCTCAACTTTGGCAACATTAAGATTTATGGATTTCAACTCCAGAATTTCCCAGTCAGCATATTGATTTGAGAATTTGGGGGATCAAATTCTCCACACCTTAAAATTGACAAGTTCTAGAAACCCTGATCTATATTAGCATTATGCTTTTCCTTTTAACTTCCATATAAAATCCAGATACTACCTTCAGCAATGGGGTCTTGGTCTTGGGTCACATTTTCAAGGACCTGCTCGGTTTTGTTGGAGTACCATGAGTCAGCTATGGGACATAAGAAAGCAATAATTAAGAATATGCTAGCTGTATCTTATCATGACACCTGCCTTCCTCATTTTATCAAGACCCCCATATACTTTTCAATACCTGAGTTTCCGTTGTAAAGATCAAACTTCACCTTGTCCTTGTTATTTTCGTAAATGAGCACATCTATGATAGAAGAACATCTGTCATTAAAAAAGAGGAAGTAAAGGATGATTGTCATTGCTAATCCACATGCTTTGCATACTGTACGTGAAACATATCTGTGGAAGAAGATCTTTCTGAGATCTTGACGAGCTGTGGACCACTGTGATGAGGTCTTCATCTTACCCACTGTCCATGAATGAGTCATGCATAAGGCATCTTTAGTTGACTGATGTTAAAATATTATTCCCCCTCTCCTTGTTCCAATACTAATCTCAAGGCCTGTAAGTTCTATTAGATTGTGTTACCTATTTCTTTGGAGGGGAATCAAGCCAATTACTCTCTCAGTGATTTGACAGGATAGGGTTGATAAGAAAAGAAAATTTCATCCTGGTGCTTTTCTCATATTCAAAGATAGGTGGATGGTACTGGAAACTCAGTAGCAAAAAACAATTGTAAAATGTTATCTCTAAAATTGTTTGATTATTATATGCCATCAAGTTGGTGTCAAATCTTATTGACCACATAGATAGATTTTCTCCTGGACAAATCTGTCTCCAATCTATTATTTCAGATCTTCCATGTTGATGTTATTCCTTATCTCTTTCCTCCCACTTTTCCTAGCATTATACTTCTTTAGAAAGCTAGATCTTTGCTTTTTGTGCCTA
This sequence comes from Laticauda colubrina, assembly GCA_015471245.1. Classification (NCBI taxonomy): domain Eukaryota; kingdom Metazoa; phylum Chordata; class Lepidosauria; order Squamata; family Elapidae; genus Laticauda; species Laticauda colubrina. The sequence continues at coordinate 3,243,540 of BLBF01000050.1, forward strand.
ATGTGAGTTTAGATATTTGTTCAAGTGAGAACTCTAGGTTGATTTGTTAAGTGATCTACTGTACGCATGGTCCATTTTAGGAATTCTGTGAGTTGAAGTCAGTAGATCTGGAAGTTACCATGCATGGGGTAGACTCAACTAGAAGTGCCAATAGTGTCCAGCAAGATCTGGACATAAGGCATGCAGATGTATCTAAGTTTGGATGAGTGCAAGTAGATTTCTTAAGATGTTGGTTGGTCATTTGTTCAGTTCAGAACAGACAGTTCAGAGTATAGGTCTTCAGTTTCTGATAAGCAAAGTCAATGGGAAAGTCATATTCACATATTCACCTTTGTTACTAACTTAACTGTAGTGATTCATTTAGTTATTGTGGATATAAAGGTCATAAAATGGAGCAAAATTCACTTAAATGTCTTGCTTTGCAACAGAACTTTTGGGCTCAATTGTGGTTGTAAGTCAAGGACTACCCATAATGTCAGATGAATTGGTAGATGCAGATATGCCCTCTTCCTTTCCCTGAGCATCCTTTGAAAAGTTTAAATATAGCATCTTCATCCATCTCCCCAAATGCAACCTTTTCTTAATACGTGCTCTCAATTTTTGGTGGGGTTTCAGTTTGCCTCCTATTAGTTCACCCACTTCCAGTGTCCACTAATAGACCACTATTATTAATCCATTTTTTCAGTTCAGGGTTTTCCAATCTGTGAACCTTAATCCATTCCTTTATCTCAGCATTGTTCCAAGTACAGGGTAGCCTCCTTACTCCACTGTCTGGCTTGTTCTGTTTAGACTTTCAGATAAATGGGCTGAAGGCATATAGAAGGAGTAAGAGATTAAAAAACTGGTATTATGAATTTTATCTCCGTCTGTACCTATTATTGAATAACTGGCCTGTGATTTTCAGTGCTTTGGTGTTGTAGATAAACATCGGAGAGAGTTTGTTATACAGGTATCCTTGACCTATGACTATAATTGGGTCCAGAATTTTGGTTGATAACCAAGATGGATGTTAAGTGGAGTGATGGGCTCTCTACTAAATCAAAGCAAGGTTACGGCATCACTTGAAAGGAGACAAGGGAAGCTTGTAATTTGGAGTCTGCCTGGCACTAACAAAGAATGCTTATTCACAGGGAATATGCATGTTTAAAGCTGGTAACAATTCGGGGTGCTTAGAAAGCTGATTAAAGTAACAAAGAGTTAGAAATATGAAATAGGGATGGCCTGGAGAAAATACAATGTGTATTAGATGACTCCTGCAGTATTCATCAGCCAAGACTTAGGAATAGGGACAGCTACAGGCCAGTAAGACAATTGTTAGACCACTACTAAAAATTTATTAGATTATTTGTTTAAATATATATCGCCTTCTGCTTTAGTGAAATTGTATAAAGCTTTCTTAATCTTTTGTTCTAGCATTTTGCTGGCAGGGACACCTTTTGAACACCTTTTGTGAAATCATTTCAATAAAAGGAAGCAAAACCTGCATCTCATGTCTGGTGTTCTTCAATGGCTTTGGCATCAGTGTGCTGTCCAGCCAGTGTATGGGAATTGGATAGTTAGGTAGCAGTTGTGAGCTGTCCCCTTAAGGGAATGCATCATGGTAAATGTAGTTAAGTTATCTTGAGAAATGTAGTCCATATCACATGACCACATCTGTAATCCTGATTGGTCACTTAATTGAGCCTCGAGGGGTGGGGGGAGGTTTCCTCTCTTGACTGAACTCATGGACTCGTGGTAACTGTTCTATTTCTACCGCTATGAGATGAGAGAAAAAGAATAACAGATAACCATCTTTTTACCTACAAGACAGATATGCAAAGGATTGGTCATTCAAGAAGAATTTCATCACAAATGTGAGTTATGAGGATACCTGATGAACCAATAAAAGTACTTTGTTATGGATATTTTGTGGAGTTTATCTATCTGCATCTGTACAGAAGACAAATCTACCACTGTACAGAATACAGAACAGTAAAAAGATGATTAATTTGAAGTCCTGAAGCCAATCAATATAAAGACAGTTAATTTGGATTTGTGATAAAGCAAAGTAATGTTGAAGCCAGGAGTGAAAGTGGAATGCTAAGCTCTGTGCCTCAGTTTGAATTGCAGGGAGGGGCAAGAATCCCCCCCTTCCCCTTTTACGCAAGAGACTTTCCAATATTCTATGCTCTGGCTCTCAAAGGCAATCAACTTTTGTCTCCATTGATCCTTTTTTTTCTCTTCCTTTACTGATGCTGGATTCCTTTGTCTTCGTATCAAGGCAGGAAGGACTAAATTCCTCCCCCTCTTCTCTTCAGCAAAAGACGTGCTCAGTCTCATGTTACACTGCTGTTATCTAAAGAGTAGCACATCTACAAGCAGGGAGAAGGACCAAGCATTCCATTTGTCTTTGAATTTCTACAGTTACCAACTCCTTTTGTGGGCTAAAAGCTAAAAACTAAATGCATTTACAGCAGATAAAAGAGTTTGGCTTCTTGTTTTCTCCTTCCTTTTGAGAAAAGCCTGTATTTTCATGACCCATTCCATCCAACAGTGGTTACCAGATGCTAGTAATTAAAATACCTTGTCACCATAGAAACGGCCTGCCATGAGGTAGCCCCCTTTGTCTCAAAGCTCTATACAAATGCAGAAAGTGTTTCCTTTGGCTTAAAAAACCTACAGTGACTTCCTTTCTCCTTCCAAGCAAAGGAATCTGATCTTCTTTTTCTCTTTATCTGTGCAACATAAATTTTAAAAGGACCCTTGGATGTTGGGCAAGGAATTCCCCCCCTCTTTTTCTCTTCAACAAGGAAGTGAGACCTAGCCAAAGCAGCCCACAGCTACATGTGGGCCTCAAGAATAATTTTTCCAGATTTTTCCAATACATTTTTAGCCAATGACAATCCCTTTTTGCAATTATTGTGGACAATTTAATCAATTTAATTCAAGGTTCCAAGATTAACTGCAACCTAACATGGGTGTTGAAACAGCTTCTTCCAGACCTTCTACTGTCACCTTGTGGAGTAAGTGACACTAACTAACTGCGTTTAGCCCTCAAGTCTTCAGACTTCACTACGCAACCTCTAGTGCCTCCTTGTGTATCCAGCACACAACACACCCTAGAAACAGGCATACTGTGTGCTGTGCTAGCATCACCCAGACTCTGCAGCGCCACCTACGTGCTCAAGTATTAAATCCAGGAGCAATTCTACTTTCTACTATCTGCTTGCAGTGCACTCTAGTACAAAAAAGGGAACTGCACAGAAAATCACTAAATTTTCCAAAAGTCACTTTTTACCAATTTGAAACATGGCAACTGCTTCAGCCATGATGTTCCTGAAGTACCAGAGGATTTGATCTTTCCACCCATCCTTGATGTAAACATGGAACCTGGTTCCCGAAACCTAGTTTCAGATGTCCAAATCTCTATGGAAGCAGGGATACCTCTGAAAGCCTACAACCTCATAAAGAGTAAGAAGCTTACCAAACTCATGGAAAAACACTTAAGGAACGATTGGGAGACGCAATATCGCCACTACGCAGACTCATGGGTGGAGCTTGAGAAGATCTGTGATGCCCCAAAACACAAGCTGCCCCCCAAAAAACTCCACATATTGCTAGTTGATCTAGATGCCCTTCTTGCACAGTGGAGATGCAGCGAAGACAACCTCAAGTCCATCCAGTCAAGACTGGGTGACCCTAAACTCCTACAACACATCCAATGCTTTGAGGAGTTTCACAAGGAATGCGAAGACCGTGTCGAGGCAGTACTCGACACGGTCCAGGCAGTGCTCCACAACATGCTTGGGCAGGAAGTAGTGTCAAGGGACCAGGCCACATCTGACATAGCTCCTCGATCACATGTGTCTTCTTCCCACCACTCTAAGAAATCTTTCTCCTTACATCCCAAACTGGCTATATCGCAAGCAGGTTCCAATGGCTCATGCCAATTTTCTGCTGCCGGCTCTCACCATCCTTCCAGAGCATCCTCCCGTTGTAGCAGCGCATCTAAGGTCTCCAAAGCAGCAAGTTACGCTGAATGGGCTGCAGAAGATGAAGTAGAAGCTGCAGTAACAGACATAGAGCTACGTGCCACAGAGGAGGCAGCATGGCAGAAGGAAGCAGTAGCAGCTCAACAAGCAGAAATGGCCAAGGCCCAGGCCAAACAACAAGCAGAAATGGCCAAAGCCCAAGCCTACCAGCAGGCAGAATTGGCCAAAGTTCAGGCCCAATTGGAGTAAGCCAAATGGCAAAGAGATGCCACAAGAAAAACGGTACGGCCGCAGCATGGTGGAAAATGGCCAATGACACCTCCCTCCAATTCAACCTCGAAGAGTTGGGAGAAGAGAGCCCAGATATGCAGGTCAAAGCCTATGTGGATGAGCAGCACTCACTACAAAATGAGCAGATGGAACCGCCTCAATTGCCTATCAGTCTCCCACAAGCAGGGAAGCACTGGGATGAATCTAAGCCACAGACTCTACATGTCAGTTATGCAACTGATGTATGACCTAAAGTACGAGATTTACTTCCCACCAACAGCAAACCTTCCCCAACTGATGTTGTACATACTAAGGACTGAGATTCTCTTCCCAGAACCAGCAACCCTACTCCAATGTCTCATGGCCTACCAGGTGAGCAAATTAGCCCAACAGTGATCACAACAACTCCTCAACAAGTAGACATGCAATCGATGACAACTGCCACATTCAATCTACAGGTGATACCATTCCAGCCACAACCTCCACACTACCCAAGCTCACAGCACAACAAGATAACCATGGCCAGCCTACACAGCAGCATGAAACTCCAACATCACCTCTGGATTGGCAGAATGACATCCTCCGTAAGCACTGGGAGGAAGGCTACAATCCATCATTGACATACAACTTGAACCTACCCTACGAGAATCCAAGGGAAGACCTCTCTATGTCAATGCCTCATCCCAACTCTACAGATGATGCAGATTACTGGAGAGAGTTGGCAGTAACTACAGGAAAGCTAGATTTGGCCGCTAATGGTGTATACAAATTCTCTGACAAGCCAGGTGGTGAATATATCCTATGGAAGAAAGTTGGAAGAATTCACTCCATATGGAAGAATGCACTCCATTCAGACTACACACCTGAAATCCAATGAAGTACTTATACACTTCATGGCGTGGCTAGGGCTGCAGTCTGCCAGAGATATAAAGGCACTTTATGTCTCCCACTTAGATGATCCAGACACTGCCCTACAGTTGTGATGGCAAAGACTTGACAATCTGTATGGCGCTACCTCAGACGTACAATCAATGCTCCTGGATAGCCTCCACAGATTTCCTAAAATTCTTATTGGCAAGCCTCACCTGATCATGGAACTCTCTAATATACTCATACAACAGAAAGTGGCACAACAGGATCCCAAGTTACTGGGACTCGCTTATCTTGACGAAGACGACATGCAAAACAAGTTTGTTCGAAAACTCCCACAGGTGCTAATTGAACAGTGGCTCCAGATGTCTGACGCCTTCATGGCCAAGGGTCACCACAACTTTATATCCTTTACCATTCTTGAATAACTTGTGGCCCATCAGGCAATAGTATGCAACTCTTCCCGGGCCTGTGCCTGTTAGCCCTCCCAATGAAAAACAATACAACAGCAACCATATATTGAACACAGACCCTATGTACTCTGCAAGGGAAAGACCCTTCATGGCTATCCATAAGACAGAGGTACACTCCTCAGCTAACTCATCCCATCCAATCCAATTTAGATTTCCTACTCCAAAGAGAAAATAATTTGTCCTATGCACCACATTCATCACTCGCTGAACAACTGCACTGGGTTTGCAATAAAATCACTAACCCAATGAAAAGAGTTGCTAAGGGAGTACCAATACAGCTACAAGAGTTGTGAATCCAAACACCCGTCCAAGTACTGCACAGCCAAAGTGCAATGCGACTTATGCAATAGTGACCAGCACCCGACTGTGCTTCATCCAGACGCTGATCCACCAATGCAGACATCTCATAGCCCTCCTCTGAACAAGGAGCCTCAATGTACTGCAGAAACACACCCAGAGTCAGTGGTGAGTGTCAATTGCACAGCGATGTGCAATGGCACACCAGCCCCTCGCATGTGTCATCAGATCTGCTTAGCCAAGGTCTATCCAGATAAAGGCCCAGAAGAAGCAGTGAAGATATATGTAATACTGGATCCTCAGAGTGATCGCTCACAAGCCAAGTTCAAATTCTTTGACTTCTTTGATGTTCAAAAAGAAGAAATGCACTTCACGATGTCGATGTGCACCACACCGAGACGCATGGTTGGGGAGAGAAGCTACTGAACTCTATATAGAGTCATTGGATGGAAGTTTCCAGTTTCTACTGCTTCCCGTGCTGGAATGGAATGGGATACCAGATGACTGAAGCCACATTGCAACACCAGAGGTAGCTAGCAGCATATCTCACCTGAAGCATATGGCTCATCTGTTTCCTGCCCTTGATCCTGAAGCCAAGATTTTGGTCTTGCTGGGATTTGATGTCCCTGATGCCTTAGCGCAAACTGAAGTAGTCAGAGGCCCAAGATACTCACCCTTTGCCTTCAAAACAGACCTGGGTTAGGGAATCTCAGGAATTGTCAGTGTCAATAGGATGCAGGCCCCAACCCAGACAAATACCTTAGCACCATCCATTCCAACAGCTTTCCGATGCCCTTTAGCGCCATTGAAAACAAGAATGCCGTTCCAGACTAAAAGGCCACTGGTGATCACTTTCGCTAGGACACCCTAAATGGCCACAAGTGACTACTAAACATTCACCATTGCCATCAAGAGTACCTGTAAACCCTAAAAGGCCACCAGAGATGACCAGCAGACTTGCACCAAGAGGCTGAACTTGAAGACTGAACCTCAAGCTTTGCATGCTTTGCTTTGTTTAATGCTTTATTAATGTTTACTGTTCTTCTTAGTTACATAGCTAACTGTTTATCTTAGTTATATAGTTACCTGCTATTCAGTTAGTATTCTGTCTACTGCTTATCTTAGTTTATAGTTTTTTTTTTCCTCTTCTTTTAATAGTGGAATTTACAATTCCAGGCAGGGAGTGTGCTGCCCAGCCAGTGCATGGGAATTGGATAGTTAGGTAGCAATTGTGAGCTGTCCCCTTAAGGGAATGCATCATGGTAAATGTAGTTAAAGTATCCTGGGAAATGTAGTCCATATCATGTGACCACATCTGTAATCCTGATTAGTCACTAAATTGAGCCTCGAGGGGTGGGGGGAGGTTTCCTCTCTTGGCTGAACTCATGGACTTGTGGTAACTGTTCTATTTCTACCGCTACAAGATGAGAGAAAAAGGATAGCAGATAACCATCTTTTTACCTACAAGACAGATATGCAAAGGATTGAATATTAAAGAAGAACTTTGTCACAAATGTGAGTTATGAGGATACCTGATGAACCAATAAAAGTACTTTGTTACAGATATTTTGTGGAGTTTATCTATCTGCATCTGTACAGAAGACAAATCTACCACTGTACAGAATATAGAACAATCAGGCTCAGACCCGAACTGGGGACAATAGATTGTATCTAATTTTATATTTTTGGCCCCAATTGTTAAGTGAATCCCTGCAGTTGTTAAGTGAACCATGTGATTGCTGAACAAATTCTGTCTTCCCACCATTGATTTTGCTTGTCGTAAGCCAGTTGGGATGGTCACAAATGGTGATCACATGATGTAGAATCACTGCAACCATTATAAATACATGCTAGTTGCTAAGCGCCCAAATTTTGATTATATGACTGTGGGGATGTCAAAGTTGTAAGTCATTTTTTCAGTGCCATTTCAACCTTGAGTGATCGCTGAACAAGTGATTGTACATCGAGGGCTACCTGTACAAAATTCAGAATTCTCCCCTCTCATACACACAAAAATGAATGTTTAACATTCTCCTAATATAATACAAATAGTATTTGTTTTTCATCTATTTTTAAAAATTATAGGTCTCTGCCTGCAAATCCAATAAAGTTCTGCTACTTCCCAGATAACATTACTCATTCAAAGAGCTGTTGAAGAATGAAGGTTCAGGTGGCATCTGTACAAGATGGTCAAGTAAACCAAGCAGGACATCTGCACCCCACGGTCATGACCAGTGTCTTAATTCTTCAAAACTTTTCTGCACTTGCCCTGAGAAATTCATCAGTTTCCTTCACAAAATGTAGGAAATCAATAAAGCAATCTGATGAGAACTTACATTAAGAAAGCAAAACTTGTAAGAGAAATTGGTTTACCATTCGGAACTACATCTCCTGGTTTCACTTCTTCTTGAGTATTTTCATAGTTTTCATCATCTAAAGCAAAACCAAACAAGATTAAAAATATTACAAGTAGTCCTTGTGATATGACAGGTCACCTACCGGCACTTGAAACTGAGGACAAACCACCACCACCCAAACTACATTATGATCCCATTTCAAAGTTATGGCCACTGCACCAACCTGTAGTCATTTGCCCTTATGATTGACCACAGGGACGCTGCAACATTATGCTGCCTGCCTCCTGAGGGGCACATGACATACATTTTGAGGGGCACATGTCGTGGATTTTGTAACTTAAAGTAACATAGATGCTTTGTATTTTAATTTGACTTATTTTCTGTTTTAAAATGATGTTCAGGCTCATGACAGACTGGAATGTAGGAAAACTTTTATCCTATGGTTGTAAGTTTTTAACATTCCTAAATTGAAAAGATAATATACTGAAGGATATTTGGAGACTATCTCCTGAAAATAAAATGTTTCTTAGTGTCAACTAGGATTGGTTATATAACTTCAAACAAGCTTTATAATTGATTAACTGTGCAAGGAGGGATTACTCTTATCCTGTCCAACCAACTTTTCTTTCATTTTTCTTTGTTGTGTTAACAATAAAAAGGAATGTAAAGTGGATCTCCAGGTTCTCCTTTTTTCATAGAGAGATCCCACTTTATCAGGGTACTCTAATAAACTGTTTTTAAATGATCTTCCGACTTGGTTGCTTATTGGGAAGATAAACCGAGGCAGAACCTAGGGCCAGATTTAGCTATGATTTTCCTCATCCTGTCCTGCCTGGACCCTGCAGTCCTTGGCTTCCTCCCCATATCCCTTACCAGTGGTGGGATTCAAAAATTTTTACTACCGGTTATGTGGCAATGGCTTGGTGGGTGTGGCAGGGGAAAGATACTGTAAAATCTCCAGTCAGAGATGGTATTTGCTGGTTCTTCAAACTACTCAAAATTTCCACTACCGGTTCTCCAGAACTGGTCAGAACCTGCTGAATACCACCTGTGGCCTATACCTATCCCACATTTACCTTTTGACAATTCCCAGACTTCATGTTGGGGCAGTGGGACAAGATGGCAGCCATGGAGCAGAGGGTTCCATTTTGCTGCCTTAATGCAGACCTCAAGTGTTGCAGAAGCTTTCTGCAGGTTTGGAAGTTCCACAGCACTGTGCAGACTTTGTAAAGGCAGCAAAATTGAGCAATTTGTCCCTGAGTCACACAGCAGCAACCCAGAAGTGGCTGCCCCACCCACTTTTTTCTCACTTTCACTATTATTTTCCTCTTCCACATTCTACTATGATGCTACCACTTGCCCAATTTAAAGCTTGGTAAAGAGCTGTGGTTTCCTTTGTTTTCTGGTTTTGTTTTACCCATAACCCACCCCACATCCAATCCTATATATCTCAAGAGGTTAATTTTTTTCAGTTAAGAGATTAAGCTCTCAGTTGAGTGTGATACATTTGTTGGTCACCCTATATCTATGGCTTGAGAGCTAACTTGTGCTATCATTTCCTCCCCCACACACACACTTGACCCATTTTACCACCTGATTTCAGCTCAGTTTCACTATCAGGGCATTCATATACTTCTTCATCTGATGGAAAGAAAAGGGAGAAATGGTTATGTTCAATTCATAATGGTCAATTCTTAGACTAACTTTTTCGACTGAGATCAGAAAATGATCAGAAAATTATCTGATTGACATCAGATAATCAAAATCACCATTAGTATTAGTATCATTTATAAAGCCTTAGTAAGGTCACATTGGGAGAAAGAGGCTTATATACAAATGTCAATTTTGGGCTTGACACACACCTGGAATACTGCACCCAGTTTTCATCATCACATTACAAAAAAAAAAATGTTGAGACTTTAGAAAAAGTGCAAAGAACAAATATTGATTGAAGACCTGGAGACCAAAATGTTTGAAGAACGATTGCAGGATTTGGATTTGGCTAATCTAGAGAAAAGAAGAACTAGAGGGGACATGATAGCAGTATTCCAAAATTTGAGGGGCTGTCACAAAGAGGAGGAAGTCAACTTATTTTCCAAAGCACCAGAGGGCAGGACAAAAAACAATGGATGGAAACTAATAAAGGAAAGAACCCTAACAGCCTTAGCAAGTGTGGCAGTAGCATAGAATATCTTCATGCCTTGTGCCACCAGTAGTGTTAATAGCATGCTTTGTGCAACAAGCTGATTCACCTAGGCAACCTGAAATTAAGGAGAAACTTCCTGACAGTAAGAACAAGTTGGGTGCTTCATCCCTAGAGGTTTTTAAAAAGAGACTGGACAGCTTCTTGTCTGAAATGATATAGGATCTCTTGCTTGAGCAAGGGGCTGGACTAGAAGGCTTCCAAGGTCCCTTCCAGCTATATTCTGATTGCTTGGCTTCTCAGGCATGGCTTCTCAGACTTCAAGTGTCAAGCAACTGGATAGTCTCAAGCAACTTGCAAGGGAACACCCATGAGGCTTGTACATAGCAAGGAGCAAAGCCACAAGTGGAAGTGTTGTCTGGAACATTTGTCAGTCACAAATATTTTTATTATTTGTGTATTTATGATGGTATTTGGTTCTGTTCATGATAAATAGTCACACTAATTGATTAATTAAATAATATAGTGCATTATGACTGCTAAGATTGAGAATGCTCTTTTTAAGGCACTGGCCTCCGACATTAAAAAAAGACTGCATGATACTACAGGTAGTCCTTGTTTGTGACCACAATAGGGACTGGAAAGTTCATTATTAAGTGTGCAATTGTTAAGCAAGTCATCCATCATGTGATCACATCTGATTTTACTTGTTTTTTGTTTTTTGTTTTGCTTCTTGATTTATACCACTTTGAAGTAAAGTAAGAAAAGTTTACTTTGTTAAACGTGCTTTCATTTCAAAGAACGATTTTCTATGAGTGCATGAACAGAAGATGTTGTAGATCACTCATAGTGAAATAACTTTGTCTAATCATGCAAAAAGAGGAAGAGTTAAAGTTATTTACTTCCTCTACCTTCATCTGTGTTGCTTATGTCAAAAAGTTGCCTAGCTGAATCAGTTTGTTGCACAAAGCATGCTATTAATGCTACTGGTGGCACAAGGCATGAAGATATTCTGTGCTACTAGCATACTTGCTATGGCTGCTAGTAATTATAAGAGGGTTTTAACCTTGTGAAGTTGCAGAATCTGGAAGAAGAGATGGAGATGGAGAAGGAGAAAGAGAAAGAGGAGGAGAAGGATCCACAAAATGGTGCCCCACGCTGAAAGGTGGAGGGGCCTCTTTTGTTCAGTCTTTAAACAGCTTTACCCATTTCCTGTGCTTGGTGTTTTGTGTGTTTTTTTTTTTTTGGCATCCTGCCTTCATTTAAGGAAGCCTTAGTAGTCACAGGTGACTGTGACTGTAATGTTGCTTTACAATAACAGGAAAAGTTATAAATAAATACCTAGGAACATTTAGAACATGTCTAAACACCATAAATTACAGTCTTGTTCATGCAGGCCCTTGATGCAGTTCATGCAGTAAGAGTTATGAAACTATTTTGGGGATTGGGCTGCATTAACCTCATATCTGAAAATGTTTACTTTTTCAGAACTCTTCAGCCAGAGATTCCCATCCTGTGCTTTGTATCATTGGCTTCACACTATCAGAAATTAAACCAAAATTAAACTACTAACTACTCAAAGCTAGATCTTTAAAAACAATTCATAGGATGTAGATAAAATGTGATGTCTCTCAGGGTGCAAAGAGAAAATATCTACTGCAAACTCTACATAGATGAAAGGAAGGGCATCTGGCCAGTAAATGCTCAGCTCTACCCAGTCGCCCCAACCCTATCCCAAATCAAGGGTTTAAAAGTTCGTAAAAAGAAAAAGAGAGGGGGTGAGAGAAAACACAACATTTGTAATGGTACCTTACCTGATTGTATAATATTATTTGCTATTACTATAACATTACTCCAATCATAATCAGTCTTTGCTCTTTACACCGTTTTTATTATTGGCACTTCCCCTGTTACAAATTGCACACACAGCACCTAATTCTATGCTCTGCCTATATGTACCTACCTTCCATCTTGAGGGTATCGGGCAAGATTTTTACTTTCTGCAGTAACCTTTGGCCATGTTGTGCACACATTTCTAGCGGCATGTTTTCATAGGCATCAACTTGCTCTATGACTTAAAAGACAAGAAGCACATTGCATCAAAATATCTCTTCCAGAGGAGAATTTTTTAAAGCCAAATAAAGATAGAAGGTGCATTTGAAAATGTACCTTCTTTTGCCATTAAGAAATTTGTAATCTTTAAAGATGCTACAAGTCTGGCACTTGCTTCACACTATATCAATCCCACTTGCCACTGCAGCAGTTTCAAGAATCTGACCAAATATTCATAGAAAACACTTCTTCTCATGAGAAAAATATTCTGGTTTTGTCAAGAGAATGTTCCAGAACTTATACATAAGCATTGCCCTTATTATATTACCCTCACAAAGAAGAGGGTAGCAACCTATCCTCCAAAGCATTTGGGGGCAGGACAAGAAGTAATGAGTAGAAGATCATCATTAAAGAAAGATATAACCTAGAACTAAGGATAAATTTCCTGAGAGTCAGAACAATTAATCAGTGGGACAGCTTGCCTCCAGAATAATAAATGTTCCTGCTGCAAGGCTGCCTCATTCATGATGTAGCTGTTGATGCAGGGTGCTTTCAAACCCAGCAGCAATCAAATACTGTATTATTGTTATTATTATTGATCATCAGTCAACCAGCCAGATATTCAGACTGGGCTTGGCACTTCTGTCTACCTATCAAATCCTTACCAAGGACCTGGAATCGGCAAATCTGGATGCTTGATGGTGTTACAGATACCATTGCAGGATGGAAGCTGTTCCAACTAAAGCTGCCTTCTGCAACTGACCGATGGCAAATTTGTCAATAGCTAAGGTGGTGTTCCAGTTGTTTTGAGACTGCACCCAAGGTGGGTACCATTGGTACTACCCTTGCTTCTCTTTGCCATAGTCATTCTATTTCAATTTGTAGGTCTTTATATTTTGTTATCTTCTCCAGTTTTTCCTCTTCTATTCTGCTGTCTCCAGGAACTGCCACATCCACTATCCAGAGTTTTTTCTCTTTCTTATTGACAACTGTTGTTGCTGCTGCTGTTATTCAATTACTTTGCATATTTATTGAGAGCTTCTGTACTGGAGACAAATTCCACACTTGGCCAAATAAAGTATTATGTTCTGTTCTGTTCTACATGACATGTAATGGCAGAAAATTATACCAGGTTGAAGAATTACTGGCTGCACTTCCAGTCCCTATTCCAGGGATGGGATTCTACCAGTTCACACCTATTTGCTAGAACTGGTTGTTAAGATTCTAAGCAGTCTGGAGAACCGGTTGTTCAGAAGAAATTACTGGCCTAATCCTGTAAGGAAGGCAGGAAGGAAACATTCCGGTGTTGCTTACAGAAACTGCCTCTCCGTTAATCGTTATTACATTCTTGGCAGGACGAGACTTCCTGTCTTAGGAATATCTCTGGAGTTTTTTCCCTTCTTTGCTGGTACTTTGTTTGAATGGAGTGACCATTCAAAGTTACAATGGCACCAAAAAAAGTGACTTATGACCATTTTTCACACTTACGACTGTTGCAGCATGAGAGGCTAGGGGAGGAGATGCATACCTTAATGTGAGTGATATTGAGTTGGCCACACCCAGCCAATAACATGACCACCAAGGCATGTCCACCCAGTCACATGACCAACACACCCACCACCTAAGCCACGCCCACAGAACCAATTGTTAAAAAATTTGAATCCCACCCCTGCCCTATTCTAACTCAGCAGGAGGAACAGGTGTCCTGTTTGTGCATGAAGCAAAGAGGGAGGAAAGAGGCAAAGTGGGGGTGTTTTATTCGGAAAACACACGAGGTAGACCGGGTTCCAACAACAAATACTTTATTCTTAACTAGTCAGTAAATAGGAACACTTGGCTGAAGCTGAGGCCAGCCTTTTATACAGGCTGGCTTGCCTGCTTGCAGCCAATGGCAGTTGTTTAGATTTGCCGCCTTTTTAGCAGCTCTTTGGATTGGTTCCTAGTGAACCAATCCAATGTTCATTTTATTGACCAATCAGGTTTGTAGATTTGGAGTCATCCACTTTACATATAGAACACCCCTCCCCCCTTAGTTCAGTCCTACGTGGTGACGTAGTCTCGCAGGTAGGCGGGGCTTTTCCGGACTCGACTTGACTTGCGCGGTTCATTCTTAGTGAAGACTTCGACCGGTTCGGATGGGGCTGCTGTGTCGTCCGTCCTTCTCCCTGGAATCGTCTGGAAGGGTGAGTCAGCCATTTTACCGCCGCCTGAGTTTCTTAGGCTGACGGTTTTGCCGCTCCCTCCCGTTTCCTCTGGGCAGGTCGAGCTGGCTTGGCTGGCCCCTTCCGATGGGCTCTTCCCGCAAGTCTCTCCAAATAGTGAGTCTTTTATATGCTCTTTTTGTTCGTATGTTTCGTTGGGTTTGGTTTTAAACAGTTCTTTATTTATTTCTCGCCTTTCCCCCCACACCTTGGTTTGCAATTTGCCGGTTTTTTCGGTGAATGTTTGTAAGTCTGTGGTTCTTTCTATAATTCGAGATCGAAGCTGGTCTATGTGCCACTTCCATTCCCTGCCATCCTCTAATTTTAATCGGTAGGATTTGGGGCCTGTAATTTGGATAATCTGTCCTGGTAGCCATACCGGGTCCCCGGTGAAGTTTTTGGCGTATACCAAATCGTCTATTTCGAATTGTCTGAACCGTGTAGAGGAGTCAGGGGGGTTTTCTGGGGTAAAATTTGGGTGTAACCTATCAAGGTGAGATCTTAATTTTCTCCCCATGAGTAATTCTGCTGGGGACTTATTGGTTATGGTACTGGGCGTTATGTGCTGGAGTGTGAGCAAACGGTTTACTTTCTGTTGGACATCTCCAGCGTCCATTCGTTCCAACCCTTCTTTGGTAAACCGGACCATTCTCTCAGCCCTGCTGTTCGCAGCCGGGTGAGCCGGCGCGGTTAGGGCATGTCTTATACCTAGGGAGGCTAGGTATTGCTCAAATGGTATGCTGGTTAGCTGTGGCCCGTTATCTGAGACAAGAACGTCCGGTATGCCATGGGTGGCAAAAAGGCTGTCCAGCTTTTTAATGACAGTTTCTGTTGTCGTTGATGGCATAACTTTTACTTCAAGCCAATTTGAATAGGCATCAACGACAATCAGAAAGGTATGCCCCTTGGTAGGACCCGCAAAGTCAATGTGTATTCTTGACCAAGGTCCCCGAGGGGTTTCCCAGTCCTTAACGGGTGCTTTTGGTGGGGATGGTCTAATTGCCTGGCATTTGTGGCATGAGCTCACCCAATACTCTATGTCCTTATCAATACCCGGCCACCAAACATAACTTCTGGCAAGGCTTTTCATCTTAACCATTCCCGGGTGCCCTTCATATAACAACTTAAGTACCCTGGGCTGTAATTTGGCAGGGATTACTACCCGATCACCCCACAACAAACACCCCTTTTGGATTGAAAGTTCAGTCTGTCTGGACCGGAAAGGTTTAAAGTTGTCAGTTTTTTTATTCTCCGGCCAGCCTTTACCTACCCAGCTAAGAACGCGGGCAGTCAATGAGTCTTTCACGGTGGCTCTGGCGACATCAAACGCTGATATGGGTAGATCGGGGCAAGTCTCGATTTGTAGCGTTGTCATCGCTGGTGCCGGGTCTTCGTCGGTTGCTGGTAAGGGTGCTCTGCTCAAAGCGTCCGCATGGGAAATTTGTTTCCCTGGCCGATGTGTCAGAGTGTAGGAATAAGCTGCTAGGAACTCTGACCATCTCATCATTCTTGGGGACAGTATGTTAGGTGTTGGCTTGTTTCCCGCCAAAATCCCCATTAACGGTTTGTGGTCCGTTATGATTTGAAAAGTCCGCCCATATAAGTATTCGTGGAAGCGTTTTACTCCAGCGACAATTGCTAGAGCTTCCCTGTCCAATTGGCTGTAATTCCGCTCGGTTTTTGATAGAGTCCTAGAGTAATATGCGACGGGTGCTTCTCTGCCATCAGGTAGTTGGTGGCTCAGGATGGCACCTACTCCATATGGTGAGGCGTCGCAGGTCACTGTTAATGGCAGAGTGTTGCTAAATTGGATGAGAACATTTGTTGATGTTAGCAAACTTTTAATATTTTGGAAGGCTTTTCTTTCTTTGTAACCCCAAGTCCAAGTTGCCTTTTTGTCTAGCAGACGGTGTAACGGTTTTGCAATAGTGGCTTTGTTTGGCAGGAACACGTTATAAAAATTAATTAATCCTAAGAATGCTTGTAGTTCGGTTTTATTTCTTGGTTCAGGAGCATCTTTGATTGCCTTAACTTTTTTGTCTGTGGGGTGGATACCCTCTCCGTCTATTGAGTAGCCCAGGAATTCGACGCTGTTTTTAACTAAACAGCACTTTTCTCTTTTTACCTTGAGGCCAGATTCCCTGAACTTAGTTAATACTTCTTTGAGTCTGTTCCTTAATTGTGTTTCATCTCTGGCCGAGATTAGGACGTCGTCAAAATAGGGAACGACTCCTGGTATGCCATTTAGAAGGCGTTCCATCAGACTCTGGAAGACGCCAGGGGCCACGCTTACTCCGAATTGGAGCCGGTGACATTTGAATGCACCCTTATGGGTGACTATAGTCTGCGCTTCTGCTGTTTCTGGGTCCACTGGGAGTTGTTGATAGGCTTGTGCCAAGTCGAGTTTGGCGAAAACTTTGCCTTTTCCCAGGGAATGAAGCAAATGCTGGACTACTGGCACCGGGTATGCGCTTGGTTGTAATGCGTGATTCAGGGTAGCCTTATAGTCACCACAGATTCTGATGGACCCGTCAGGTTTAATGGGTGTGACAATAGGCGTTTCCCACTTGGCATGGTCCACAGGTTCTAACACCCCTTGGGCTATTAATTTGTCCAGCTGTTCCTCTATTTTTGCCTTTAGTGCAAAAGGAACTCGCCTGGCTTTTATTCTTCGTGGGGCTATTTGGGGGTTTAGATTGAAAGAAATGGGATTTCCCCGATACTTGCCGAGTGATCCGTCAAAAACATCCTGGAATTCTCGGATGAGGTCGTCTTCCCAGCCGGTTGTAGTCACTCGATCGACCCCGGTCATCCCGATGCCCAATGGCGCGAACCATTCGATGCCCAGGAGGCTTGGTCTGTCTTGGTCGACTATGGTCAGCGGAAGCACCTTGACGTGATGTTTGTAGGCGACTCGGAATTGTCCCATGCCTACCACAGGGATTTGGTTTCCCTGGTAGTCCTTGAGGGTTAGGTGCTGCTTCTTCAATTCTTTGGGTTTGATACCTGGGACTAGCTGTTTTATTGTGTCCCACGATACCATGGAGAGGAAGGACCCCGAGTCCACTTCCATCTTGCAGTGTTTTCCCTCGATTTTCACGATGACTTTAATTTTTTTCCCACTTTCCGTCTGAGCGCTCTGTATAATGACAGTTTGGTGTGTATTGGCTCGCTTCTCTTGTTGCCACTTTCTCTCGGCTCGTTTAGGCTCGGCTCGTATTGGGGAATTTCTGCGTCTCGTCGGGCTGTAGTATTTTTTGTTCCTGCAGACCTTCTCGATGTGCCCTTGTTTTTTGCAATGTCGGCAGATGGCATCGAGAAATCTGCATTCGGCTCAGGGATGGTTTCCTCCGCAGCCAGCGCATTCCCACCAATTTCTCCTTTCGCGCTCTTTTTTGTTCGTGAGCAAACGGTGGACCTCGTCGTCCTCTTCGCTCGATTCATTTGTTTCGCCCGACTCTTCGTAGTGGGTTGTGGTGGCAGGGTGCTTTCTGTCTTTGGTTGGTGTTTCTTCGCTGTGTGTGTTCATCTTTTTAATGGCGATGGCAGATTTTTTCGCGGCTTCAGCGGCTGTGGCTTCCGCGATGGCTTCGGCAACGGTGATGTTGGGCTTGTTGAGCAATTTACTCTGTGCGGTCGAGTCTCTCAGGCCCAGCACCACGCGATCCCTCATTGCCTCGTCTATGTTCAAAAATTCACACTCACCCCCTATTTGTCTGAGGGCAGCGATGAAATCGGCGACGGTCTCCCCCTCTCTCTGGTCTCTGCGGTAAAATTCGTGTCGCTTTATTAAGTTAGACACCATTGGAGCGTAGTGTGCTTTGAGGAGTCTTTGCAATTCTGTCCACATTAGTTGTTTAACGTCTCGGGGCTTCGCAAGGGCCTTTGCCATCTTAAAAACTGTTGGCCCGCAGTGCGTCAGGAACACAGCTCTCTTGTGTTGTTCTGAAATGCCTTCCATTTCATTGCTCTCCAAATACATTTGGAAGCGATCAGCATAGGAATCCCAATCCTCTTCGTTGGGATTGAAGGGTGCGGGCGGTGCGTTGTTTCCAGACATCTTGGTTGTAATCTGGACTTCTTATCACCGCGTGCAGGTTTTTCCGTTCAGGACGATCCCATCCTCGTCGCCAGTGTTTTATTCGGAAAACACACGAGGTAGACTGTGTTCCAACAACAAATACTTTATTCTTAACTAGTCAGTAAATAGGAACACTTGGCTGAAGCTGAGGCCAGCCTTTTATACAGGCTGGCTTGCCTGCTTGCAGCCAATGGCAGTTGTTTAGATTTGCCGCCTTTTTAGCAGCTCTTTGGATTGGTTCCTAGTGAACCAATCCAATGTTCATTTTATTGACCAATCAGGTTTGTAGATTTGGAGTCATCCACTTTACATATAGAACAGGGGGGAACCTACTTTGGGCCAATACTTGGAGCTGAAAACCCACGTGTGTCTGCTGTCAGTTCTCTGACTGTATGAAGTGATTGCTTCAGGGGATTAGGTAATAGGGGAACTAAGGGAAACAGAACAATTCTTCCAGGCCCCGGGACTCATTTTCTGCCACAGAGGGCCTACTACAAAGCTATTTCTCCTTGCTTTCCTTTCAAGGAAAAGAAAGCAGTCAAAGCAGCTATATAGTCAGGAGGAGTCTGCGGTAAGACTACCCCTAGCTTCAACAGCAAAGGCCTGGGTAGCTTGATTGCAAAATTGCCTCAGTTTCAAATTTTTAAACTGGCATCAAGAAAACTACTACAATATGTGGAAATATAGCTTGTGTGCGCACATGCACATATGCACAAACACACACACAGGAATACAGAGATGACGAGAGAGGGAATTTCACATTTCATTCTGTTCCATCCAATACAATTCCCTTCCGAACCTACCCTTGTTTGTAGCCAAAGAGTTTTCCTTCACAATATGTCATTTTTGTCATGGGTAAATAGAGCTGGCATGTTTAAGAGGGCCACTGTTTGGTGCAATAGAAAGCTGTTTCCCACTTCAGCTTGCAACTTTCCCCATAATTGAGTGTTTCAAGTTTCTTATGAGTTTAGCACTGTTCCAGAATAGAGAAACTTTGATCAATCAATCAATCAATCAGAATAGAGCTTGAAGGGGGCTTAGAGGTCTTCTAATCCCCTGCTCAAGCAGGAGATCCTATACCATTCTAGGTGGCTGTCCAGCCTTTTCTTTAAAAAAATCTCCAGTGATGAAGCACCTATAACTTGTGATGGCAAATGGTTCCACTGATTAATTGTCCTCACTATTAGGAAGTTTCTCCTTAGTTCGAAGTTGCTTCTCTTCTTGATTAGCTTCCATCTATTGTTTCTTGTCTTGCCTTCTGGTGCTTTGGAAAATAAGTTAGTTGAACCTTCTTCTTTGTGGCAGCCTCTCAAATACTGGAATATTATGTCTCCTTCTTTACTCTAGACTAGCTAAACCCAATCTTGCAACCTTTCTTCACATGTTTTACTCTCTAGGACTTTAATCATTTTAGAACAACACTAATTCAGAATAAAGCTAAATTAATGTCCCAAAAGATTTTATATGTCACACAACACAGTTGTGTGAAACCAGAGCATGTTTTGCTATATGTCAAAACTTCCCTTCTTTTCAAGTCCAATCCAAGTCCATGTTAGGGAGATGATTTTCTCATTGTAAATCATTCTTGGTTGGAGCCAAGAGGATCTGCCAATTACTTTCGTTAATTTTTCCTGCATTAAATCTGTAAAGACTACATCAATGTTTTGCTGCATTCCAAAAGCAACTTTCATTAGAATACTTTTTTGCCAGTTTAAATAGTGGAAAAATTCACATTAGCATAAACATAAGGAAGAATTTTATGAATGGAGAAAGGTCTTAATTAACTCACCATCATCATTTCCTGCAGATACCATAATCCTATTGGAGATAGATCTTTTGTTTCGTTTGGCATAAAAATATTTTCTGGAAATGAGAGACACATATGGCATCAAGATCTGAACTGAACATAAGTTGCTTTGTCAGGGCACAAATGTGAAGGACATCAGATGTTCAACAGAGATTTTTTGGGAGGACAATTGTGGTTATCACTCATAAGCTTAAAATAGTCCACTAGAACACTATATCTATTATCACTTGGGCCATTAGGGGAGAAGATCAGGGAAAATATCTGGGGTCCTTATTGGGACCCCATATGCAGCATGGAGTTGAGAAACACATAGTATCAACCTGGAAATGTCTCCCCTCTCCCCAGGCTCATAAAACCATTTAATTCAGAATCCAAAATTATCTTCCTATATCAATGGAATTTATAAAATTAAGGAATCTCCATCAATAATTATTGACTAATTTTTGTAAATGGGCTGGACATGTTGTCAAATAAGAACTATTTCTGGCAATTGTTCCTTCAGAAAACTGGAGGCCACAAGATATAGGGAAGACTCATCTGGGGCAAAGATCCATATCTTATTCTGGGTTGAGGATTTGACTTGACCTTGAGTACCATGCTAAAAGCATGACATTCCAAAAAAGAAGGGATGAACATGCCAAGGACTGAATTTAATGTAATTTAAATTGAGAGTCTTAATTTAATTTAATTGAGACAGCATATTTGGGCATGTATTTAATAATTTCCTTCTTCTGCCAGGCTAAAAATTTTAATCTACTAACACTTCTGGTTTTTTTTTCTGCATGCCAAATTTTCAGAAACCAGATACTGTACAGCTTAAGCACTTATGCCTTAGGATTTCAAGTCTATAAAAAATCTGGAATTTAACAACCAGATGCTCATTCTTTATCTCTAAAGTTAATACAAAGCCATTCCTTCATTTTTCTTGACTAGTCTCTCCTGTTACCCTTTTGCCAGGCCTATATTGTAGAATCCACAATCTTCTCTTATACATAGTCCTCCAAATTTGGTACACAATCCCCTATTTTTGGCACTCTGTTACATCCTGAGTACTTACCTCCTGTTATGACTCATCAACTTCTTCTGTTGTCTGCGAGCTCGGTTGACTGAAACAAGAAAGGTTGACAGAGAACATTTCAAACACAGGTAGTCCCCAACTTTCAACAGTTCATTTAGTCATCAGTCAAAGTTACAATGACAATGAAAAAAGTGACATGGCCATTTTTCACACTTATGATCATTGGTCACATGATCAAAGTTCAGATGCTTGACAATTGATTCATATTTATGAAGTTTGCTATATCGCAAGATCATGTGATCCTCTTTTGTGGCTTTCTAACAATGGGGAATTGTTAATGGGGAATTGGGGGATTGTCAATGGGGAATTGTCAATGGGGAAGCCAGTTTCGCTGAACTATGTGACTAATTTAACAATGGCAATGATTGGCTTAACAACTATGGCAAGAAATACCATGAGGCAAAATTCACTTAACACATGTCTCACTTAACAACAGAAAATTTGATCTCAACTGTGGTTGTACATTGAGGACTACCTATAAAAGATTTTCTTCACTATGACACATTAGTTTGGTGTTTCTCAACCTCAGCAATCATAATATATGCAGACTTCAACTCCAGAATTCCCCAATCAGCAACATCTTAAAGTTGCTGAGTTTAAAAAACAATGCACTAGTGTGTCAAAGGGGAAAAAATATCTGAAGGTTTCATATCCCAGCAAAAATAAATTGGACGGCTGCATACAACATTCAGGAAAAGAGTCAAAAATAGATTAAAACTACCTCTTCATCTATTTGTTCTTTATCTTTCTCAAACACGAATATATGCACACACACACACATATGTACCTATAAATCCTACCTCTCCCACTATGTCTATAATTTGCACTACTAAAAAAATCGATGAACAATGTAGATTGGATTATTTCAGGTGGTTCAGGAGAGCTCCTTTGCTACTTGATATTCTTATTGAACATCCTGCAACTTTTAAGGAATAACTATAAATCCACTCAAAAGAAACCATCAATATTTCTTGGCTGATAAATAATAAATTGGGAGGGGTCAGTTCATTTTGGGGAAGAACAATAAAAACACAGACAAAAAGAGTGTGTCTGTGCTCTTAATAAAAACTGAGTGAAGATTTAATATTCCTTCATCCTATTTTCCCCACAACAACAATTTTGTGAGATGGGTTGGACTGAGAGAAAGTGATTGGCCCGAAATCTTAGGCTCTCATGTCTAAGACCAGTCTTCCTATTTTTGGACTTTAACTCCTAGACCAAATTGGCTCTATGATAAGGTGGGATGGTTATCATAAATAAAGGAATCCACAGACTTCATATTTAACTATAAAATTAATATGACATTATTCCTTCATTTATTTTATGAAGCCTAAAATATCGCCATTTATTGAGGGCTCCCAGAAGTTGCAATAAAATATCAAAACTAGAGATCAGAATATTAAAACATTTAAAACAAAATCAACAGCCAAAAGGCCTATTGGGGTCCTCAGTTTTCCAGAGAGTCATTCCAAAATAATGAAAGGGACTATGGAGAAGAGTCAACCTAGGTTTCTGTCAAACATTGCAAAGGCTCAAATAATCTCAACAAAGGAGGAATCTATAGAGGATTACCTCAAGCCATGTAAGCTTTAAAAGTAATACAGGTAATCTTTGATTTACAACCATTCATTCAGCAACTATTTAAAGTTACAATGACACTGAAAAAAATGACTTATGACCTGTTGTTGCACTGTAACACTGTAATTGCAGTGTCCCAAGGTCATGTGATCAAAATTCAGGCACTTAGTAGCTAGCATATATTTGCACTGATTGTAGTGAGATCATGGGATCATCATGATGATCCCAACTGATGATCCCAGATTGCAACTGATGATCCCAGTTGCAACCATCTCAGCTTGCTTTTGACAAGCACATTCAATGGGGTAAACTGAATTTGCTTAATAGCATTGTGATTCACTTAACATAGTGGCAAAAAAGTCTGTAAAATTGGGATTGACTTAACAACAGCTTTGCTTAAAAATGAAAACTCTGGTCTTAGCTGTGGTCATAAATCAAGGACTACCTATAACCAAATGGGAAGAAATATTTGTACTGAAAGGATTAGATTTAATCTACAGGTAGTCCTCTATTTACAACAGGTCATTTAATGAGCGTTTGAAGTTACAACATCCCTAAAACAAAGTAACTTATGACTATTTTCCACATTTACCATTACAGCATCCCCATACTCACATGATCAAAATTCAGATATTGGCAACTGACTCATACTTATGACAGTTGTAACCTCCTGGGTCATGTGATCCCATTTTGTGTCCTTCTGATAAGCATTGTCAATGGGGAAGCCAGATTCACTTAACAACTGTGTTACTAATTTAACAACTGTATTGATTCACTTAACAACTGTGGCAAGAAAAGTCATAAAATGGGGCAAAACTCACTTAACAAATGTCTCAGCAACAGAAATTCTGGGCTCAACTGTCTACTTGTATTAGTCTTTACATTTAACTTATCAGAGATAGCAGCATAAATTACCAGAAATATTTAACCATACATGTCTCTCATTCTGAATATAAAGATACATACCTTGCCGGAGCTTTATAAAGCAAAAAACAGAGCCAAGGCATACAGCCATATATCCCATTGCTACAGACCAAATCATCCAATGCCAAACAACTTTCATTGGGATGGAGGAGAAGGAAGAAAAAGATGTGATTAGGCTTTATTAAAGTTCAATTCAAAAATATTTCTAAAGCAAAAAGCAGGTTTTCTTCAATATTTATTGCACAGTAAATAATAAATAAATAATACTAGCAATAATTAAATAATAGCTGCAACAAATAAATATTAATATATATGTGTGATGATCAGTTCATATCCCTTCTGTTTGAAATAAGAAAAGAAGGTGTGTTTTCTAAGACAGTGCCTGCTATGCCATTTCTAGCTTTTAATAAGCACTTGTATTAAATGTAGCAGTGTTTTTACCCAATACTGGTTGAATCTGTTGCCCATCAAAATTCTTAGCATGTTTTCATTTTACACCTGCACAGTATAAATAAATATTAGGCACTGAGCATTTTAATCTTTAATTTTTAAAACAAAGTCTCCTATCTTCAGGGCTGGATATTAGGCTTAAAGGCTGTTATCACTCTTCAGTGCCTGATGAAGTGTTAGATGCTAATGAAAAATACAAGCACAGGTTCGAGCTACAGTGTCATTCAAAACTTGTTGCCTGTTTGCCTGATAAGGCAACAAATGTATATATGGTATTAATTTGGAAAATGTGATTAGATTATGGTATATAGCAGTGTATCTCAACCTTGACAACTTTAAGATTTATGGACATCAACTCCCAGAATTCCCAGGTTGAGAAACACTGGTTCCTGATGTAAGGAAAAGGACGTGGACAAAAATTTGCAGGAATTGTTTCTTAGGCAAAAAGGTTGAAGCATTTTTAAAATCCAAAATGAAATAACATTTGGAAGCTGCTCAGGCAGATACCCTCCTAATTCACTTGAGTATAACAATCAAGGGAGTGGGAGAAATAAAACGAGACTTGCAAGATTCTCAATAAAAGTAATATTACCCTTCCTGTAGAGCTGATGTCCCATCTGGAACATATGGCCCCCCTGAGGACCTTAGAATATTTCAAGAGGGCCAGCAGTGAAAAATATGTAACTGGGATTCACAAAACATCTGCTGAGTGGCCACAAAAACATAAAGCATATTATATTACACATACTGTTTTATTGATGCCAGAAAACACACCAGTTACTGTCCTGTGTTTGTATCCAGTAATGGGACAAGGGTGAGAAGATGAGTGTTAGTACCACAGGAATAAAACAAGGTTGGAAGAGGGCCACGGGTTAAAAAAAAAGATTGAGAAAGACAGATCTAGTTTATAATCTCTAGAAATTATTGGTTTATGAGTTTTTCAAAAACAATGTGATTTTCTTTTAAAAAATACCAGAAATAATAGCTTTGGATTTTATAAACCAGATGGCATTTTTAAGTTCATACTAACTTATTTATAAACAGCTTGCCCTTCCCACCAGTTTACTTAGAGCCGCACCTGTCTTTGCCATCACCTCTAGTTGAAAATAGCAAGTCTGATTTTTCCACTGGCAGGAATAGTTCCCAGCATCTTCCAGAGTTACTCTTGGAAGGATCAAAGAAACAAGACTAGCATTCATATCCAGCGAGTAGTGAACGGAACGGCGTATTGTCATATTAATCAGAACTATATTTCGATCTGGTGAATCATGCTGAATCCAGACCAGTGTCCCCTCTGTCCAATTTCTATGCACTGGGGCATCACAAGAAAAATACTTGGGATCCATTGCTGAATGAGGCAGTTTTTCCTGGTGTTCTATGGAAGAAAAGTTAGTAATAACTAGTTGAATTGAAGCACAATTTTACATTAATTCTACATATGAAACTTGAAGATGCTTTAAATTCTAGCTGCATTTTGGCTACACTTCAGATAGCTTAGAAATTTAAAGACTAATGATTCTGTTTTAAAAAAGCTTTAATTTTCAATTAAAAAACAAAACAAAATTAAAATATTTGTAAGGTTCATTCCGTGGTAGTTTTAGATGTCCCATGTCATCTTCATGCTGCAGACAGACTTTCCAACTTTAGGAATATTTTATTTTGGCTACAAAATTGTGGATCACAATACAGGCTGGAAAAAAAATGCTGAAAATTTATCGCCATGTACTGAATTTGATTATACAGATGTTTGCAATCTGAGCTATGACAGTGTATTTCTCCTCTTAAATAGTACCAATTCCACTCACAGATGCTATTTGCTATTCAATTCCTCTCCATTACTTAACACTCTTTAATAATTAAAAGAATTATCTTCCATCTTCTAAACTTCTATTCATGTGCTTGTATATAATTCCTATTAATTTATGTTACAAATAATGGAAACTATAATCCAACACAACTAAAGGATATTGGTTGAACAAAAAAGCAACCATCACCTAGATGGATGGATTACAACCTACATCCTACCAATGATTCATATAAAACCTCCTTACTCACGTTCTTTTCAACCCCATACAAATTTATACTTCTTCCTTATTCATTTTAGTCATCGCCTTGTCCATGTGATAATAGAAAGATTACCCATCCCTTTCCCAATGAAAAATGGAAGGTAGATCTGATTTGGCCTTAAGTGTGATGGTGACTTTGGAGTCCTTGCAGAGAAGGAATCCAGAGACCCACCACCATCACTCCACCTTGGAATTCCTGAAGACTTCATTTGGCTGTTCCCTTGAAAATAGCTAGGCAATAATGAAGAAGCAACTCTAATTAACTCATGGTATTGTTCTGGTTCCTTGTGGCTGATATAAGGGAAAGAGCTATTTTCATCTGGAAAATTTCCACCAGGATAGCCTTCTTTCTCATATGCTTTCGTTTTCTCTTGGATGTTGTCAGAATCATCTCCACCCAAAAAAATAAGTTTGGTAAACCAGCCCAGAGTCTTTGGAGATGGGTGGCATATAAATTTAATGAATTATTATTGTGTTTCATCATACAATTAGCTAGATGTTTAGATTGGATTTGGTATTTTTATCCATCTATCGAATCTTTCAAAAAGATCTGGGATGGGCAGATGTTGTTGCTATTATTTACTTGGTTCACTTTTTTTTCAGTCTAGAAAATTACCTTTTTCCCCAGCCTCATTTCTTTCTCTTTTATCCCTCTAATTGTGTTTCCCTAAGTGATCCCCTATGCATATGTTAGACTTTCATGGTCACCTTATCCTATAATCATCCATGATTAAAATATTTTATTTCGACCTTGCAGACCAAAAGGCAAAGTATTATAGGGTATATTCTTAATTTGTGCATGATGTTGGCCATAATAATGATACTATCTAAGTAATTATCACAGCTGTTCTTCTTCCATTTGTTTATTGTTAAATATAACTTTCTTCCTGGAGATGCCATACAGATATTCAAATTTTCCCCATTAAAATCAACTCGGGGATACTGGGCTGAATTGCGTAGAAAGATAGACTAATTAGGCCCCAAGACAGCTTTGCTAGATTATTTGGCTGACTTTAACCTAGTCTCCTTGGTTCTAGTCAATCAGTTTAACTACCATATCATGTTGGGTCTTCTTTCTCTTGTTTCTTCTGGGGTAGGATATCTGCCATATTTTCTGGACACCCATGGCTAATTTAAAGGCAATACTGTTACCTGTTACATTGTCCTACCTACATTCTTTTCATCCTGGATTGATGCAATACATAACATTTTGAGCAGACTTCCCAAACAGGGTTTTGACAGATTTAGACTATAATTCTAATCAACCTCCAGACAGTAGGCTCAATGTGGCTAGGGATGATGGAAGTTTAAAGTGAGGGATGGAGGGAGCTAGGCAGAACAGTCAATTCTCTAACAACTTTTCATTGTTACAATACTTACTGGTTCTGTTTGGAAGCATATGGCGGTTTCCTGACAGTCCATTCCAATTACATGTAAACCAAGTGGTATTTTGCATAACAATTCGGTAGATTGACAAGCCCCAGATAGCATTAAGTTTTGTCTCTGGATGGTGGTACCCCATATTTACATACAGCAATTCATTCCTTTTTGGACCAAGCCAGATCAGATCTAAGTCACCTGAAGTCAGAGAATGATCCAGACTGCAGGACAAAGAAACTTGCTGGGATTCTGGAATGTGAGATATAGTTATTAAGACTTCCTTTCTTTCTAGGAGCAATTATTTTTTCTGATTAGTGTTTACTTCTTCATCACATGGAAGTATTCAACAAATCAAATAAAAACAATGATACTTTCAAAATGAAGCAAATCATTAATAACCCTTAAAGAATTTCTAATTGCTAATACCAATTTAAAAAGGAAATTTTTCAGTTAAGTGTCTCAAAAAGAATGCAACTCTAAAACTATTTAAAATATAACCACATTTTTAAAAAGCAAATTCTTAAAATAGATTAAGTTAACCCAGTAAATGAGAATAAGAATCAAATGTCAAATTTGCATAGCTTTTAAAAATTAATAAACAATATCTAAACTGATTCTGGGTTGTTTTTTATCCCTAAGTTTAATAATAACCTGATGGTTTCCAAAAGTGAATTTCAGGTCTCAATTTTTTCTGAAAATGGCTAAAATAATACTTGCTGAATATTGTCAATATACTGCACTAAAAAACAACAACCAGATCTACAACCTAAAATACAACAAGAAAAAAGATGGGGATGATAAGAAATGCAAAAAAGACCAGCTTTTTTTATCTCAAGCTTGCTACTTGCAAACCTCAAATATTTGGTTTGGAATTGCCCATGATAGAAAAAGGACACACGTTGTTTCTCTAAAGTTTTACTTCGACACTGTTGACTTTCCCAAAATATACCTGCCTGTTAATCTGAAATCTGTTATCAATTAAACTTCCAGTTTTCAACCAGTTTACAAGACCCACCTGTGACTTGGATCACCTGCAGAGTTTCCTTGGATGTTTCAGTGGTTGCTGTCCAGTGGCAGGAGAACCATAGGAGAAGCAAGTAGCATAGAACCGGTGCCATTACCTCCTTCCTACTAGCTAAAGCAAACGAGGCTCAAACAAACCTAAAGAAGCGTCACACCAGAAATAATTTTAGCCAAAGAGACTTCTCTGAAGCATGAATTCTTCATTAAACTCCCCTGAGAGCTGAATGGTTGCCCCAAGGGAGAAGAGAAAAAGCAGAGAAATAATTCCAGCAAGTGCATGGTAATTGAGAGTGTAAACTTTAGTGTCTAATGTCTATGCAAAGTTTACTTCTATATTTTACATCTTTTCTATATTCAAACAAGCCATGGTGGTCTCTTTAAGAAATATGGGTCTGAGTTCCCAGGCCTGTACATTTCTTCTCTTGGTTTATTTTCTCCTTGGGTGAAACATTGATCTTTAAATAAACCTTGAGAAAATTGGGGCATTGCAGCTTCAGTTGGCAGAGAGAAGTCAAAACAAAACAGAAATCTTTATTAAGGTTGCATACCATTACTGTATTTGGTGAGATAATTATTAATCATAGCATATACTAATTTTTACTCTGAATGTTTGTCTTTTCAAATTGTCCATCCCCAAAATATTAGTTTCTCCATTTATAATAATGATAGTCATTGCTGCAATAGGAATTTTAGGGACATCCTAGAACAATATATATAAAAGGTAAATTACCAAGTTCAGGAAACACTTTTCAGATCAGATAGAATCCATTTGATGTTATTCACCCTTCAAGGAAATCAGATACAGATGTGACAGATAGATGATAGATAGATAGATAGATAGATAGATAGATAGATAGATAGATAGATAGATAGATACATGGGGTGAGAGAGAGGGAGAGGGAGAGAGAGAGAAAGAGAGAGAGAGGAAAGTGCAGTGATATGAGGGAATTGTGCAGAAATCCTTGTTACTCGTATGCATGAGTATATGTGTGTTGTTGACTCATGTAGTATGGGTTGAATATTAAAAAGAGGAATGTTAGGAAAACACCAAGATACTCCTAGTTAATAACAATTTGTTAAAATGGACCCTAAAGTTAACAGTATAAGATGACTGAGGTTTCCTTTGGTCCAGGGATTCCCAAACTCTTTACCTCAGAGATTTCCATGAAGTTTCAGATTGTTTCTCAACCCCCAAACATTTACTGTCTGAAATTAATATAATAAATATTAGTTTAATTAATGGTACCATACATAATAATAATAACAACAACAATGGCTAGCCCCATCAATCTGGGGGAGGGAACAGCAGGAGTTGATATTGACCACTTTGGAGAATCCTGCTGTTACATAAAAACATACTTGTAATACCCTGTAATACCCTGTATTGTATTGTAATAACCTGATTGGCTGAAACGAACTGCACTGTGATTGGCCGAGACGCACGATGGTGATTGGTTAGTAAGGAATCTCCTGTGATTGGACGAACTGATCACGGGAGATTCAGAAAGCTGTCATTGGGTGAGAGCCACTGGCTAGTTCTTTAAGAAGAGCTGCTGCGGCTCGCTAAAGGTTACACAGATCTATACCTTGAATAAAGAGTTGAAGTTACGCTGGTCTCCTGTCTCCTGATTTCCCGCGCTTCTATACTGGCAACAAAGATGGGATTCTGAGACAAAGAGACCAGTCGGGCAGGTGGCAACTGAGCTGAACAACCGACGAGATGGCCGGCAGCAACTCATCACCCACACCATTCGACCAGGCAACTAAGGACTGGGAATCTTACATCGATAGATTCCTCATGTTCCTCGAGAGCAACAATCTCAAGGATGCAAACGACCACCGAAAGAGAGTTGTGTTCCTGACCCATTGCTGACCAGCCGTATTCAAGATAGCCAAAGCGTTGGCCAAACTAAAGGATATGAAGGAGATGACTTGGCCAGATCTCGATCGATTATTTCGGAACCACCATGCCCCAGCCGTGCCAAACCTGATCCGGCGACATGAATCTACCATGGGGATCAAAAGGACAGAGAGAGCATCAGGGATTTTGTGGCAGCATTGAGGAACATTGGAGGTGTGTGTGGCTTTTCAGACATGGACGAGGTTCTGAGGGACCGCATGGTCCTTGGTCTCAGAGACCCCGTGCTCCAGAGCAGGCTAATGGCTTGAGCAGACATTACAGTTACCGAAGCCATTGCTGAAGCCACCGCACCCGAAGCCACAAAGAAATCAGCAGCCAAGATGCGACTAATGAACGCGAGGGACTGGCCAACAACATCAGAGACCAACACATCCCCCGAAAAACAAACTGAAACTGGTCACAAAGCAACAACGGCGCACCACAAGAACATCGATCTATCACCCAACACCAACGATGAGGAAGAGGAGATCCACAGATTGCAAGTGGAGCGAGATAGGTGGAGAAGTCATAAGTCAGGCTTCCAGTGCGCTGGTTGTGGTGGCGACCACCCCCATTCTGAGTGCCAGTTTTTAGACGCCATTTGCCGGTACTGTGAAAAACGGGGGCATATCGCCAAGGTCTGCCGAAACAAACGGAACTCCAGCCCAAGATGACGCGACAACATGTCTCCTAGAAACCGAGACAGATTCACAGAGAACCGTTGGAACCGCAAAAACCAAAGCAAGCGGCTCAGCGAAACCAGACGATGGGAAGAAACCCATCAAATGGTCACAATCAGCCATTCAGAAAACTCAGATGCAAGAAAAGTACACGTGCAGGTCAGCATCGAAGACAGGCCTTGCAGAATGGAGGGGGACTCCAGATCATACCTCTCCATGATGTCCTGGGACACAATTAAGAGGTTAGTGCCCAGCTTACAGAAACAAGAGCTGGAGAACCAGAAACTCACCATTAAAGACTATCAGGGAAACAGAATCCCCGTAATACGAATTGGACACTTCCATGTAACTTTTAAAAGGCATGGAAAAGTACTTCCACTCACTATTGTCAACAGAGACTTCCCAAGCCTGCTGGGTCTAGAATGGTTCACGCCATTAAGGATCAAGATGACGGGCATCAACCATGTCGAGGTAACAGACTGGGAAGAGGAGCTGATGAAGGAATTCCAAGAAGTATTCGACAGACAATTAGGCAAGTACCGGGGGTCCCCAATATCATTTAGCTTGAACCCCAATATTGCCCCAATCCAGCTCAAACCAAGACGAGTCCCATTCACCCTCAAACCAAAAATAGACGAACAATTAGATAAGCTCATTGCACAAGGGGTCCTGGAACCAATAGATCATGCACGCTGGGAGACCCCAATAGTCACCCCAATCAAACCAGATGGGTCCGTGAGAATTTGTGGGGACTATAAAGCAACACTTAACAATGCACTGCAACAAAGTGCACACCCAGTCCCGGTGGTACAGCACCTCCTACAATCACTCGGGGGAGGAAAAATCTTTGCGAAGCTCAACTTGGCGCAAGCATATCAACAGCTGCCCGTTGATGCTGAGACTGCAGAAGCGCAAACTATTGTGACCCACAGGGGGGCTTTCCAGTGCAAAAGGCTTCAATTCGGAGTCAGTGTGGCACCAGGGGTGTTCCAGAGTCTCATGGAACAGTTACTCCAAGGAATCAAGGTAATCGTGCCATATTTTGATGACGTGTTGGTTGCGGCCAAAGACAAAAGACAATTGAGAAGCCGACTCAGAGAAGTCCTACAAAAATTTAAAAATGCAGGACTTTAAGTCAAAAAAGAAAAGTGCCAGTTATGCACTGAAAAGGTTGAGTTCCTGGGATATCTGGCGGACAAAGATGGAATCCACCCTATCCACAAAAAAATAAAAGCAATAAAGGAAGCCCCGAGACCTCAAAATAAGGCAGAATTACAAGCCTTTCTGGGACTAATCAATTTCTACAATGTCTTTTTGTCACAGAAGGCAACAACAGCGGAACCTCTGCATAGGTTGCTCGACAAGATGTCCGTTTGGTCCTGGGGCAAGCGGGAAGAGGCCACCTTCCGGAACATAAAAGACCTCCTCACATCACAATCAGTCCTCATCCAGTACAGCGAGACCCTACCACTAACGGTAACCTGCGACGCCTCTCCATTCGGCATCGGAGCCATACTAAGCCATACCCTGCCAGACGGAAGAGAAGCACCGATTGGTTACTTCTTGAAAACACTATCAAAGGCAGAAAGAAATTATAGCCAGCTCGACAAGGAGGCACTTGCAGCAGTTACCGGCATGAAGCAGTTTCATGAGTACTTATACGGTAGGGACTTCACCCTCATCACCGACCATAAACCACTACTGAGGATCCTGATAAGAAACAAGGCCACCCCCAACATACTGTTTCCCCGGATGACAAGGTGGGCTGAGTTCCTTCCCGCCTATACCTATCAACTAATACATCACCCAGGGAAATGCATCTTGCATGCCGACGCACTAAGCAGTTGCCCCTTAACAGATTATGAAAATGACCCTGCACCCACCACATCCACCCTGCAAATAGAGACATTGCCCAACCTACCAACAACCGCGTTAGACATTGCGAGAGAGACGAACTAAGACGGCAAACTGGCATGAGTTTTGAAGTGGGTGGTAAAAGGGTGGCCGGAAACAGAAAGAAGTGACCAATTTAAACCCTTCCGAAACCGGCAAACTGAATTATCTTCCCAAAAGGGATGTATACTATGGGGCGATAGAGTGGTAGTTCCAGACAGCTTTCAAAAAAAAATATTACACATGTTGCACAAGGGACACCCGGGCATTGTGAAAATGAAATCCCTAGCCAGAAGCTACGTATGGTGGCCAGGGATAGACAAAACCATTGAAATATGGGTGGTTACATGTGACAAATGTCAGCAATCCAGACCAAACACACCCGAAGCATCAACCCTCCAGTGGGAAACACCAAGGGGCCCATGGTTGAGGGTCCATATAGACTTTGAGGGACCCACAAAAGGGCACACTTTCTTGATTGCAGTAGACGCTTACTCCAACTGGTTGGAGGTAAACCTAATGCGATCTACCATGACGGAGGTGGTTACAAAACAACTAAACAGACTTTTCACCACCCACGGCCTACCTGACTTGATAGTATCTGACAACAGGCCACAATTTATGGCATTGGCATTCAAGCAATTCCTCGCAGAACGGGGAATCCAACACGCATTGACAGCGCCCATTCATCCGGCGGCAAACAGGCGGGTGGAACGAATGGTCAGATACACCAAAGACGCTTTAGAAAAGATGGACACTGGTAACATACATGACAAAATAAATAAACTATTAACAATACAGCACATAACAAGTGCTTCTTTGTTATGTGAAGAAGTGCCAAAACCAATAAAAGCCCAGCAGAACTCCTGATGGGAAGAAAACTCCAATTCCATCTAGACAGACTTCACCTGATTTACAATCCAGAAAAACCACCAGACTCCTCCAGCTGGTACCGGGCATTTAATCCGGGAGACACGATCTACGCCAAAAAATTTTCAGGAGACCCACTATGGGTACCTGCTACAATAACCCAAGTAACAGGCCCCCGGTGACACTGGCTGGAAACAAAGGATGGAAGAAACTGGAAACAGCATGTCGATCAAATACGATCAAGAATAATTTTAAACAGCACTGAAAACAAAATTCACAAACAGACTAATAAAAAAAACTAGGGGGGGGGAACCCCAAACAATCATCAAAAAGAAAGAGAAAATACGACTACAAGACAACAACAAACCAAACGGGCCCAACCAATGCAAACCGAACCAGAAATACAAACACCGCTATATAAAAGAAGAAACCAACAATACTCGCCAGAAAAAGAAGACAGCCAAAGGGTACCAGAGGAAGACAACCCACTTGGAACTTCACCTGGAAGGAACAGCCAAGTCAGCTCAACCAGCCTGGAAAGATCGGCCAGGAACAAAGAAGCCAACAACTCGACCGAACCCAGTAGACCGGGTGGGAGTTCCGGTGAAAGGCCTGACTTACCCTTCCAGGTGGTTCCATGGAGAAGAGCAGGAGCAATGAAGATCCCTTCTGAACTGGCAGAAGACCACATAGCAACTGAACTGTAAAAAGCCCTGCCTACCTACGCGACTACGTCACCTAGGATGGACCATACCAAGAGGGGAGGAGTGTTACATATTAACATTCTTGTAATACCCTAACCTGATTGGCTGAAACGA
The DNA here is from genome assembly GCA_015471245.1 of Laticauda colubrina. NCBI lineage: Eukaryota > Metazoa > Chordata > Lepidosauria > Squamata > Elapidae > Laticauda > Laticauda colubrina. The sequence goes on from BLBF01000050.1 coordinate 3,278,722, forward strand.
ACTGCACTGTGATTGGCCAAGACTCAAGACAGTAATTGGTTAGTAAGGAATCTCCTGTGATTGGACGAACCGATCGCGGGAGATTCAGAAAGCTGTCATTGGGTGAGAGCCGTCGGCTAGCTCTATAAGAAGAGCTGCCGCGGCTCGCTAAAGGCTACACAGATCTATACCTTGAATAAAGAGTTGAAGTTACGCTGGTCTCCTGTCTCCTGATTTCCCACGCTTCTACACCTGATTTAACCAATCATTTTGGGGAAGCCTGTAGATTCTCAGTCATCCAGGTCATGGTTGTCCTGAAGATGCTTTTTTTAGGAGGAAACTGGACTTTCTTCTTGGTTTTTTTTTTTTTCTTTTCACTGAGAAGACATTTCACTTCTCATCCAAGAAGCTTCTTCAGCTCTGAATGGATGGTGGGGAATGGAAGGATGTACTCCTTGCAGACAGCTGGTCATCTGCATTCTTTTAACAAGTCATTAAGGTCACCTGGAAGTTTATCTGTGTCATCAGAGTCACCTAAATGGTGCAAATGGGTATGGAGCCTTCTTGGAACTGTTGAAAGGACTGTGTTGTAGATTGGAGATAGAATTCCAAGAAGGCTCCACACCCATTTGCACCACCCAGGTGACCCTGATGACACAGATAAACCTCCAGGTGACCTTAATGACTTGCTAAAAGAATGCAAATGACCAGCTATCTGTATGGAATATAAATCCTTCCATTCCCCACCATCCAGTCAGAGCTGAAGAAGCTTCTTGGATGAGAAGTGAAACGTCTTCAAAGAAAAAACAATCAGTACACTTGAAAAAGCACCTTTGGGATATGCAGATATTGGTAGTTTCAGCCAATGGGAAAATAGCTTCCAGCATCACAATTTGTAAAACAGCATTTTTGACATTTTCTTTGAATTGTAGGATTTGCATTGCAACCAAAGACTCATGCCCAGAATCCCTTATTTCAACCAACAGGCAAGAATGGCTCCTCTGGCCCTGGAGATTCAGTGCATTTTTGCAGGCATGTTGCTAATATTAAGCATTCATCCCAGGGTGATGGTTTGGGGAGGGGCTGCTGTGGTTTTCAAAAATGTTTTGCAGCTGGAGCCTATGATGTATGTGTGGGCAGAGCTCTAACAGCCAGCAACTGATGCTGAAATTAACCGTGACACAGGTCATTTCAACCCAAGGTTTAGCTGAGCTGCAAAATAAGCAGCCACATCAGGATGCTGCTATGTAGGAAAACTAACAATCCTTTCCATATATAGGTATCATTCCTAACCATCTTGTCACCCAAATATGCTTTCTGATGTCACACACAAGCATCCCCATTTTATATTGTGAGATAGATGGCAAACAAATTTAATATAGTGTAAACAAACATACTTGTATCATGTACTGCATATGTATACTGTGTAAGAATAAGTTTGTGTTGCAAGGTATGTTTCATCACAAGCCCTTCTATACACACACACAAAAAAAAAAAAAAAAACACAACACCTGATGCCTATGATTCCATAGGATGAACCTGCTTTCCTAAATCTCCCATCCTTATTTTAGCTGAGGCATAACAGAATAACAGATTTGAAAGAAACCTTGGAGGTTATTTAGTCCAGCCTCTTGATCAAGCAGTAGATCTTGTATCATTTCACACAAATGGTTGTCTGATCTCTTCTTAAAAGCTTCCAATGATGGAGCATCCACAACTTCTAAAAGCAAACCATTCCACTGATTAATTGTTCTGCAGGAAATTTCTCTTTATTTCTGGGTAGGCTCTCTCTTAGTTCCCATCCTTTGAAGCAGTCTTGTCATGGTTCTGAGTAATGCTCCCAATCAATTCAAGATTCTGAAGCTTAGCTTCCTCAAAAATCCTGTTTATTGGGCACATCATATCAGCCTGATGTCAGGTCCCATTGATCCCTATCAGGACACTGTCACTCCTGTGGGGAGGGCCTGGATGAATTCCTCATATTATAACCTTTTTTTCTTATAGTATGCCTATCCTGGGAATGTAAGGGGGGAGGAAATGGATAGAGAGCCATCTGATTTGTCTCAGCACCAAAGCCTCCAGCAAGCCAGCCTGGAACAACTTCTTATCATCTTCTCAGCCCTCAGTTCTCAAAACAACTTTGCACCCATGGACTGGCTTGCCCTGCTCCGGACTGAGGGGAGGTCTTTCTATCTCTTATGCGATGGAATCCTCAGATTCTGCCATCTTTGTCTTGCTATCACTTTCTTTCAATAAAAGTTTCCTTTGGAAATAATGTCTGTTTCAACAATTCTGCTTTCTTGAGGAGCAGAGCAGAGGCAAGTCCTTATGCATGGTTAGATGTGAAACCAACACTGAATAATTCCTGCATTTTTGGTATAATTAAAGAATAGATACTGCCCATCCCTCTTGTGCCACAATTAGTTAGTCAAACAAGCCTTTGATGAGCTTCTCAGCACTCCCTCCTGCCGTTGCTAGGGCATGTTGATCTGGCCTTGGTTCTCAGGAGCATTGTCATTGTTATGTCTAGCACATTCTATATTCCATGTCTCACTCTCCCCCCCCCCCACCAAGTATGGCAACTAAGAAACGAAGCAAAAAAATATGGCTTTAGCAAGAATTGTTTCGAGAGTTGACACTCTTTAGTATTGGAACAGTACTATCATATCACTCCTAGTCCTTCTTTTCATTAGACATATCAAATTCCTGCAACCATTCTTCATATGTTTTAGCCTCTAATCATCTTTGTTGCTCTGAACTCTTTCCAGAGTCTTGACATCTTTTTTATATTGTGGAGACCAAAATTGGACACAATATTTTGATGCGGTCTTACCAAGAGTCTTTCCAGTCTTGTGCTTTTTAGATGAATTACAATCTGTACTTAAGGATTACTTGGTTGATTTTGCAATTGTGTTGTCTAGACTGCAGTGGCCCACCATAAGTATTCCACATTATTATTATTATTCCAACTGTGATTCCATATGGCCTGCTTCCAAATGAGGCATGTATTGCATCTGTTCTTATTTGTACTTGAAAAACCTGTCACTATGACTTCCTGTTTTTGGAAGTCTTTCTTGAGTGATAATGCTAAGAATCTTGTATCTGGAAATACCCATTTTGCTGCTGGCAGAGCAGATTTATTTCTGTCCATACAGTGTGATTTGCATTTTCTAACTGAATAGGATAGTTTCAATCTGTCTCATAAAAAAATAAGCAATTAATAGTTTTTTGTTTTTTTTTGCATGGGAGACCAATTTGGCAATGCCACCAGTTTCATTGCTCCAGAGAAATCTCTCTCTGCCTGGTCTAGTTAGGAGGAGGAATTATAAAGTGGCAACTCCTTTTCTTGTTATTTTGCAGATGTTTGAGCAATTGTGGAGTGTGGTTAAAGGTTAAATTCCTTTCAAAATGAAAGTCAAACAAACCATAGTGAAAACAAGCACTTTCACAACTGTGGCTGCAAATAAGGAAAATTCAGTACCTTTGTATATGAAGAAAACATTAAATTTCTGCACGCTGTGTAATAAAAAAATGCAGAATTGTATGGAGGAAAAAATATACACTGCTTACTGTACTATCGTGCTGTGGGCTAATTCACCCAATATACTTTGTTATAATGTTGGGTTTTGATTATGATTTATGGCTTAGTGCTGCTATTTTCCCTGGGGACCATCTTGTTCAGAATTTTTCAACCAGTTCCTTATATTTGAACTTTAGTTTCAAGAATTTCCCCTCCTGGATGGAACTTTGCCAATTAGACCATAATGGCTGTGTTTAACTAGAGAATTTATTGAGATACTTGGAGGATTTAAAGGGGGTGTGTGTGTATGTGTGTATCTGTGGGTGGGTGTGTCTGATAGAGTGCCACACAAGTCCAGCCAATTATGATATATCCCATAGGTAATGTTAAATAAATTATTATTTACTTGAAATGTCATCCCAGCCAGTTTCAGGTTAGTAGTTTCATATACAGGTAGTTCTCAGACTTACAATTATTGTTGTAAGTGACTTATGACCAGGGGTGGGATTCTACAGGTTCACACCTACTCGCTAGAACCGGTTGTTAACATACTAAGCAGTTTGGAGAACCAGTTGTTAGAAGAAATTACTGGCCTAATCCTGTAAGGAAGGCAGGAAGGAAACATTCTGGTGTTGCTCTCCATTAACCCTTATTACATTCTTGGCAGGACTAGACTTCCTGTCTCAGGAACGTCTCTGGAATTTTTCCCCCCTCCTTTGCTGGTACTTTGCTTGTGTGGAGTGACCATTCAAAGTTACAGTGGCACAGAAAAAAGTGACTTATAAACATTTTTCACATTTACAACTGTTGCAGCATCCCCACAGTCATGAGAGGCTAGGTGAGATGCCTACCTCGATGTGAGTGATATTGAGTCACATGGCTACCAAATCACATGACTACCAGCCAGTCACATGACTACCAAGCCAAACCCACCAACTAAGCTATGCCCACAGAACCAGTTGTTTAAAAAATTGAATCCCACCCCTGCTTATGACCATTTTTCACATTTACAACCATTGCATCATCCCTTGGTCATGTGATCAAAATTACGGAGGCTTGGCAACTGACTCATATTTATGACGGTTATAGTGTCCCAGGGTCATGTGATTCCTTTTTGCAACCGTCTGACAAGTAAAGTCAATTGGGAAGCCAGATTCACTTAATAATCATGTTACTAATAGCTGCAGTGATTTACTTATCAACTGTGTCAAGAAAGGTTGTCAAATGGGGCAAAATTCACTTAACAACTGTCTTACTTAGCAACAGAAATTTTGTGGTCATAAGTTGAGAACTACCTATGTATTGCATTAGAAGAGTATCAGTCTCTCTGTCCATTCCCCTGTGAGGCACAACAATAAGAGAATAGTTGGAAATCTTTAATACAGTTAAGAGTTTATTCTTTAATATCAATAAATAAGCAGCTAGAAGAATCTCTTCATTTCCTCCAAGTTGAGGAGTTTCATTTGTTTGTTTTTCCTAACAAAATGTTTCCTTCTTTTTATGTGTGCATTAAAAAATCCAGTCCTGGGCTTGAGGTGGGTTCTAGTCATGAGAAGAAGGGGGGAGAGGGAAACAAACATCGTGTGGTCACTAATGCGGAAAGCACTTGGGACGGTATGTGTGCATATGTGCGCATGTGAGCTTGCGTGTGCAGAGGCAAGGACAGGCAGGTGGCTCAAAATGTACAGAAACCGAGTCGCTGGTGAGGTTCGTGGATTGGGTAGAGAAGTAGCTGGCAGGGAACATGGCATGGCAAATGCCAGCACTGTGATCCACACTAGCAATCCCACTAGCAGAGGGGATAAAGAGGAAGAGTGACACTATTAAATAACAGAGGGACAGAGAAGCAGAGGCAGGGCCGAAGACAAGACAGTGGGGTTTGGGAAATGGGCAGATCTTGACGATGGGGGGGGGAACGATGTAGTTATTTCCATGACGACTCAAAGGTTCACTTCTTTCCTTCTAAATTCTCTGTAAAAAGGGAGGAAGAAAATAAAGAATAAAGTGCAGAGAATGAAGAACCCAAGACCCCACCCCTCCTCACATCCACTGCAAGCAAGATAAATAACCTATAACTATTTCCTGCAAAAATTGGTCTGTGATTGGGTTGGAGGCCTTATGGGATTCTCCTCACTTTTCCATTAGCAAGTGGCAGTCTTGCAAATAGCTGTTATTGTTTCTGCTGCCTTTTTCTATCTCTATAAACCTTTGTGCCTTCAGCTGATTATCAGAGATATAATCTCATAATCTAGTAGCCACATGTGTTTTCTCCATCCTGTTGGGGAAAGCCACTCTTTCTAATTGGAGAAGGCAAACCAAATCCCATGCGCCTATACTCCATTACTTGAGTAGTACTTCCAATCATCACAATAAACCATAGTAAGAATGTGTACTCCTTGAAATTTGTTGAGGGTAATTTTTAAAGTGCGGTGTCTCACTTTATGAATTTCTTTCTTCAAGCACTTTCTTTCCTTCCCAATCTTTTTGAGAAATGTTTATGCCTACTGTATATTTTTAATTCTCATTTCCCATACAATTTTTAAATGGTTCGTGGTATAATTAACATCTTCCATTTCTGATGATTGCTGTCATGGAATTTAGTGAATGGTTTAAATAAATATGTTGAAATATTACAGACATCTCACTGAGTTGGAGGAAACTGCCCCTTGTGTTGTCTCAATACAGGAATAAAATAAAATCTATAATGCTGTGCCCAGTGTTATGTTTAGAAAATGAAACAAACTATAAAATAGCTTTCCCTCAGAGATGGACACTTCTCCTGACATAAATTACGTTTTAGATGTTTACAAAAATGAAGCTTTTCTGGGGATTTTTTATAGTTTAAAGGGTGTGCTGTTATCATGTGGATTAATATTTTTGTATGTTGTTCCAGCAATAATGTTGATTTACTGTAAATTTTGCAAATTATGTATATAATGTTCTGGTATTTTATTATGGACTATGTTGAGAATTGCTGAGTTCTTCTAATGAAGGAGGTATGTGAGTAGATGAATGCATGGATACATGAATGGAGATGGATGGATGGATAGATAGATAGATAGATAGATAGATAGATAGATAGATAGATAGAT
>BLBF01000050.1:3285322-3307490 GCA_015471245.1 Laticauda colubrina
GATAGATAGATAGATAGATAGATAGATAGATAGATAGATAGATAGATAGATAGATAGATATAATATATTACATTATAGACAGATATATTACATTATAATTAAGCCCCAAATAATTATACCGACTAAGAACTAATTTTATACAGAGTGGAACTTGCTTCCTATGAAGCATTTGTGGCCTTGGAGCCTTAGGGAGAAATCAACAGACCTGGGAATGTTCATTGCCCTAGTTTCATGCATGCTAACCCCAGCACAGAAAAGCTCACCCAACCCAGAACATCATTTTCTCTAAAGCTTTGCATCCTCACCCTCTTAAGAAGAAACTGACAACACCAAAAGCAGCAGGCCCACAGATGGAGCATCATCCCCTATGCTGTCCAGCAAATGTATGGCCAAGCAATGACTTAAATCAGACATTTGCCTAAGCATGACACAAGGCCAATAAAGGCACAACTAGGCACAGTCAGAAAGGCTGTGGAAAGCAGAAAAGACTTTTGTGCAAACAAAGGTCAGTCCAAGACTATCCTCTCATTGAACCAAACACAATGAAGTCAGAAGCATCTTTAAAAGGGTGCCAAGGCCAAGAATGGCCAGGAAAGATGAAATGTAAGAAAAAGTCCGACTAACAGAAGTACAATTTGGAATGTGGTAGTTAGGGTTCATAGAATCCAACAAATTAACATGTAAAATGTTTTGCACTGAAATTTACCCTGTCTTTTTCTTTTAAAAGATCCTATGAAATTATTCAGTGGTTTCAAAACTGAATTCTAAACTACCCTAGGATTTTTTAGAAATTTCTAAGATGTTCCTCAAAGGAAGGATCAGTAAATCAGGCAAGTTTTCCTAAGAAGTGATTTGTTTCCCCTACTGAGCTTCCTCTGCAACATAGGAAGTGCAGAAGTCATAAGAGGTGGTGATGGCCATTCATATAGGAATCAGTTTTAATGTAAAAATGTTCCCTTTTCTCTTATAGTGTTGGTATAGAAAGTAGGGAAAATAACATTGACAGAGATATGAATGATCCATTACTGGGGCAGAAAAGGATGAAACATATTTTAAGTTTACAAAAGGCATAATATTCAGAATCAGACCCTCTCTAATTATCTGTCTTTCATATTAACTGTAGAGAGTATGGAAAATGTCTCTGATAGAAATACACAGGATCTATCACCTGGGTGATTGGGATGTGTGTGAAAAAGGTTTTAAGTTCACAACAGAAAAATACTGGAAGGGGTTCAGACACATTCCTAAATTACTGAATGATAAAAAAGGGAAGATATAGCACAATCAGACCTGCAAGATTCTGTTATTATAGCCAAACTTAGTAAAGGTATTCCCGCCCCCCCGCCCCCCACTTTCTGTGGAGTTGACTTCTTGGATGGACTCTCACCTTGTGGTGCTGATGTCAATCTTGCAAATCTGATTGTTTTGTATCTTCTTTTCTTACAGTTCACTGAATTAAAGAGGGGTCTGTCTAGGCTGCTTCTGAATATTATGTCTTTTATGAACATAAAATATGTTTCACCCCCTTTTGCCCTAATAATAAACCTTGTATATCTCTGTCAAGGTTATTTTCCCTACTTTCTGTACCAACACTATAGATATACTGGTTCATCAGTCTTCTAAAAAATGTTTGGGATTATAATTTTGCTGATTTGAGTATCTTGGCACATGAACCAAACTACCATTTACATTTCAGTGGACTGAAATAGGAGGCAATCAGCAAAAATTATTATTGTACCTTTCCTCCTCCTTCTCTCTTTGTCACTAATTTCTTTATATTCAATATTATGTACATAGGCTTCACTGGGGATGAAGCAGAAGGTGAAGGAAGAAAAGGATGAGGAGAAACTTTCTGATTTTCCGATGTTCATATTACCTACGTCTACTATAAGGTAGAGTCACTGAGGTTGGCTAGATCAGGCTCCAACCTATTTTGTGAAGATTAATGGATTAGACATGGTTCTATATTCTCTGAAATGTTTGAAGCTTTTAAAGTGGATATACAGAGATTCCTTGGCAGTCGTGTTAATCCCACCATCTTAAAAATGCTAAATTTGAACCCCACTTGAAAATTCAGCCTACTCTGTGGGCATTCAAAACATAATATTTATAATTGATGTTTGTTGAAGTTGCCATGACCATTCTGCATCCCAATAAGAAGTTGAATTTGTGCAACATGGAATCTTACACTAATCAGATTACCACCATTAAAACATTTCATGAAGAAATGGTAATCTTAGAATAATTCTCTTTCAAGGATAATTTAAGAGCTGTGGTGGCTCAGTGGTTAGAGTGCAGTACTGCAGGCTACTTCTGCTGACTGCTGGCTGCCTGCAATTTGGCAGTTCGAATCCAACCAGGCTCAAGATTGACTCAGCTTCCCCTCCTTCTGAGGTGGGTAAACTGAGGATCCAAATTGTTGGGGGCAATAGGCTGACTCTGTAAACTGCTTAGAGAGGGCTGTAAAAGTACTATATAAGTCTTAAGTGCTATTGCTATTTTCTGTCTCTTGTCTTATGAAGCAGGCTCTTTCCCCCTATGTAGCTGGGCCCTGATTTCCTGGACAATGTCAGTTGAAGCAAACAGACTGTCCAAGCAAAAAAGAAACATTTTTCCCAGCTCCGCACAGATATTGCCTATTTTTTTGCATAGATCAACAGACAGATATAAAAGAATTGCCAGAGAACAAACAAGGCATGCAATTGTGGTTGTACAGTAAGATACCTGGGAGGCAGGATACAGGAGAATAGAGGGGGAAGGAGCTTATGCTATAGGATGGAAAGGATAAAAGAAGCCAGAGTTAATAGAGATTAGGAAGGACATTCAGAAGAGGAGGAGAATATTATTAGTCTGGTGGAATGAGTAAGTAAAACAAATGAATGAATGAATGATTAGCAACCCATAAATGAGGGAGAACTCTTTAGAATAAAAGATAGGCAAACAATTGTTTCTTTTCTCTTTTGTTATATCTTATTACACAGAACTCCCAGAGATGCTTTTTCAAAGGTACTGGACTTTATTTCTCCTTGAAGACATTTTTCTTCCCATCCAAGAAGCTTCTTCGGTTCAGAACTGACATTGCCTTTGAAAAAGCACTTTGGGGACAACTATGACCTGGATAATCGAGAATCTCCACAGACAAACAGACAGTTTGCATCTACGTCAATGCTTCCCCTGGTCCACCAGACCTACTTTATCTTCAGATCTAAAAAAGTGAAACCAAGGATCCAGAGGCAACCCCACAGCTTTATAAAAGGGACTTTGCCATTGCCTTTAGCAGAACTGATATCAGATGCATCTGGATGTGCTCCATGGAGTTCCCTAGGAAGGAGCCCAAGTGACCAAGGACCAAATCCTATATTTAAATGTGTGTTGCACTGAATGACTGCAGATGGGAATTCTAGACTAATGAGAAAATATCAGAGACAGGCAGGAAATAATTACAAAGAGAAAGATCAGAAGGGAGGGGACATCCTATTTCTTATCTTCTCCAACTTGATGGACTTTGTTTTCATGGATTCCATCTGGGAAATCCACTTCCAGTAAGGAGGAAAAGGAAAAAGACTGGGAAGATAAGGTATGTTAGGGAGGCTTACGCTCCAGATAGTTCCGGGCAACGAATTTGAGACATTCATCCAGAAAGATGACGGGCAAGGATATCTTGAACACCATGAGCCAATGATGCAAGTCCAAGTGTGTCAGTTTGAAGATCATCTAGAAAACACAAGAACAATGGAGAAATCAAGAAAGAAATATGTATTTTCTTCTACCTTTCCACTCATAGTCAGGCTATGTACTAAAATGATAGGCTACATTAAATATAATTGTGGTGGAAACTAATCAAGGAGAGAAGCGACTTAGAACTAAGAAGAAATTTCCTGGCAGTAAGAACAATTAATCAGTGGACCAACTTGACTCCAGAAGTTGTAAATGCTCCGACACTGGAAGGTTTTAGAAAGATGTTGAATAACCATTTGTCTGAAGTGGTGTAGGGTTTCCTACCTAGGCAGGGGGTTGGACTAGAGGACCTCCAAGGACCGTTCCATTATTCTATTCTATTCTAATTGGCTGAATCCTGATTAAAAATTGGATTTAATAAATGGGACTTGTTATTCCAAGCAAGTAGGACTGTATAAATCCTTTGATGAAGGAATTCTAGAATGAATGGGAGAATATTTAAAGCATCTCTTTTCAAGCCATGAAAGAAGCTGTTTCTTCTAGATTGGGCATGCTGCTTTCAGAAGCTACTCTTAGATGTTTCCATGTGAGTGTACCTGCATGCATAGCTGCTTCACTTGTTATTTTCCCCAGCAAGCAGAGGTGGCTGTGCATATTCACACATGAAGAAGCAGCCAGAAACAGTTTCTGGAACAGCTGTAGAAGCCTGGAAAAGACTTCTCCAGTTAGAAGCACAGTAGAACAACTATTTGAATGATTTGGGGTGGGTGGGAGGATTTAGCACACACTGCTGTGAATTCTGAAGTATTTTTTTTCAAAGGATTTGCGTAATCTTGTTCTTGATTTCTGTAGAATTCTGTAGAATTCAACAAGAAGTGGGAGTGCAGTCTTCTAGCCATTTGGGTTATGCCATGCCTCAGATTTGAAGGCAAATTTTGACATGCACCCATCTGCTATTCCCTAAAACAACTGGGTATGTTGGTCATGTAGCTGTCCTCTTTGCCACATAATCCTGGAAATGATACAGTTGCTTTAAAGAACTGAAGAAAAGTCTTGCTTTATTTGTGTCTCTGCAGACTTCATGGCCTCTTTTTACTTTTGAATCCTAAAGTAAAATCCCCCCAGCTGTCACTGATCAAAAATGTGGGCACCATTACTTACAGGCAGGGGATCAACGTAAAGGATGACAAAATGCAGAGACATGGAGAGGCAGATAGATCCCAGAAGCCAGATGTTCACCCAGGGAGGCATCCGTACCAAGGACTGGTTCTCTGAAAGGCTATATAGGAGAGAGAAGCAGGAAATTAAATCAAAGTTATGATTTCCATCCTGTTTTTGAAACGAGAACTTCCATTCTTAAATAGCCAGTCGGTGCAAATATATAGCAACAAATCCTCTAAAACAAAATTGAGATATATGAGAAATGAGCAACTTTCCTTTGAGCAAAAGGATAAATAGATAGATCTCTTAATTCTGCTTGGAAGGTCCCAGCCCTGGGAATTAACAAATGGGTTCATTTGAGGATTGTGACAAATTAGAACACAGTATTGCAATTTGGACGCAAAATTCAATTAATCTCAGACTTCATTTTAAATCAATACTTTATGACTTTAAAACATTTGATCAGAACGGGAAATCTAGTGAGTGAATGGATGCACTTGTTCTTTGCCCTCCCTACTGAACAATAAAACATGAATTCATAATGCAAATAAGTAGATGTTTTAAATTAAAGGTACTTCTTTAAGTAAATTAAAGGTAGTCTTTGGAGCACAGCAGAAGTTCTGCTGCAATAACTGGGAAAGCATGTTTTTGTGCTAATTAACCTTGGCATGCTTCAGCAGGCTGCCTTTCTTCTATTGTGAAGAAAGGTCCATGATAAATGAGATATAGGTGATTTACAATGTTATTTTTCAGATATTCTTTAGTTCCCTATATTGCTGCAAAAGTTATTCTGCCTTACATATTTGCAGCAGCTGGTGTTTTGCATGAAATGTAAGTTAACTTAAAATATATATTTTTGCACATTGTTAAAAAAGCTAAATTAAAACTGAATCTCCAATATTTATTTTTTGTTGGCATGACCTTTGAATTATTTTTACAGAGTTAATTTGTCCTTCCCCATCATACACAATTTGGAAAGCTGGAGAAAGCATAAGATTTGCACAAAGTGGAAACAATGCATGGAGAAATATTAGTGAAAATGTGCGAGGCAGTACCATGGCTTTCATCACCTTTACCTGTTTCATCAACTTTACCTGTTGAGTGCATTGCACATCTCAATGGTGACCAAGACGGACAAAGCCATAGTCATGGGGACAGAGGACTCAAAGATGTCACAGTCCAAGCCATCAAAGGAAGGGTGATCTTCTGTACATTGCATGAAATGGGACTAGGAGAAGAAAAGAAGAATGGGGGAAAGTGAGATTAAAACTGAACAGGGCTTTTCCGAATTAAGAAAATCCTCATTCAGTACTTGTCTCCCATAATTTAGAGCAGGGGTAACAAACTCAAGGCCCAGGGGCAGAATCTGCCCCATAGGGTGCTTAAATCCGGCCCCCAGGGCCAACCTAGAAACATCAAGGGACCGTCCTGTGGTGCCTCTGGCAGCTAAAACGGGCCATGTGGGGGGGGCACCTCGTTTTCACCCTACATGGCCTCCTACAGCATTCTGCTGGTTGAAATTCGGCTGAAAGCCAGGCCAAAATGGGGCAAAAATGGTTGGAAAATGGGGCAAAAATGGGTCCAAAACAAGCCAAAAAACAGGCAAAAATGCCCCCAAAACGGGCCAAAAATGGTTGAAAAACATGGCAAAAATGGGCCCCATTGTCCATTTTCAGCCAGCGGAGTGCTGCAGGAGGCTATGAAGGGTAAAAATTAGGTGCTTGGGGGCCATGTGCTGACCCTCGCACCCCATTTTGGCTGTCAGGATGCCTCAGGAGGCATCTATCCTGCCCCCCTCCATCATCCCCCATGCCGCACCATGCCTCACACTGCCCCCCACACCGCCAGCTTCAGAGGAGAATGCTGATCCAAGCCTCGTAGAAATCCAGTTTGACACCCCTGACTTAGAGCAATCAAAACTCACCAACTGATGGTAAGTCACTCCAGGTCCATCCTCAGCATATATGAACCACCAGGCAGCAGCCCCAACAGTGGCTGCTCCAACATACACTGTAGGCAAAACAAACATGAAAAACTATTGTGAGCAAAGAAAAGGCCAGTGATAGCAGAAGGGGGTATCTCCTCAAGGATGATTGCTGAGAAACTGGGATGAAAGAGTTTGGCTGGTTTCTTCCTTGAGCCATGATGGCATAGTAGTTAGAATGCAGTACTGAGGCTAATTCAGCTCACTGCCAGCAGTTCGATCCTCACTGATTCAAGGTTGATTCAGCCTTCCAAGGTTGGTAAAATGAGGACCCAGATTGCTGGGGGCAAAATGCTGATTCTGTAAACCACTTAGAGAGGATTGCAAAGCCCTGTGAAGCAGTATATGAATCTGCTATTGCTATTATTTATCTGGTGAATGCATATTTTGCCCTACAGTATCCTAACATTTGCGAACATTTAATAATAAGTATAAACAACATGCAACTGACTGAAGAATAAACCAAAGATAGCCTAATTGTACCAGGTTGGGTCATGCAGAAGATTTGTACTTGCCTGGGGTTTTGGAGATGATACAGATTGCTAAGCTGAGGTCACATAAGACAAGGATGAAGGTACAGACTTGTATTCGCAGTTATATTATAGGGCCAAAATCAGGGGTGGGATTCTGCTGGTTTGGACTGGTTCAGGTGAACCTCTAGCTCCAAAGATCAGCTAGGGCAGAACTGGTTCGCTCCGGTGATCATGTGGACCCACCCACCCTCCTGTCCCTGCGCTGAACTGACCTTTATCATCCCAGCTGATCAGTGCAGAAGAGCGGATTGCTGCCCCTCAGTTGTGTTACTTCCCCAAAGTAATATAGCAGGTAAAGATTTTTCTTTGCTGTTCATGCACAAAGCATGTCAGGTGTGCACGCGCGATCACTGAACTGGTTGTTACACCAGCAGCAGCCCATCCCTGGCCCAAATATATGATATAGGTCCAAAGCTAGACTAAGACATCAGCTATGGGAGGAAAGCACTTACTTCCAATGGTCATGTAGCGGAAGAAGAGCCAACCGCTAATCAGGGGCTCCTTGGGGCTGCGGGGGGGCTTGTTCATGATGTCCAAATCAGGGGGGTTAAAACCCAAGGCAGTGGCTGGAAGCCCATCAGTCACCAGGTTCACCCACAGCAGCTGTACAGGGATCAAGGCTTCAGGGAGACCGAGGGCAGCTGTAAGGAAGATACTGGAATGGGGAGATACAGAAAAGAAAGACAAGCATGAGATCAAAGAAATCTCTGGAAGGCAGGAATATGTGATGTCATCATCATCATCATTTGGGGGGACAGATCTCCCCCACCATAGTTACTTGGGATTGATTTGTCCCTCTGCAAAATTATTTTCCGGACAACCTGGTTTAGCTTTGAAGCTGGCCAGATGACGGCATGCAAAGCCCCTTACCAGACAACCTCACCCACGTTAGAGGAGATGAGGTAGCGAATGAATTGTTTCATGTTGTTGTAGATGGCCCGGCCTTCTTCCACCGCAGCCACAATAGTGGAGAAGTTATCATCAGCCAACACCATTTCAGAGGCAGTTTTGGCCACTGCAGTGCCAGAGCCCATGGCAATTCCAATTTCGGCTTTCTTCAGAGCTGGGGCATCATTGACACCATCACCAGTCTATCAGGAAACAGAGGCAGGAGGGGAGGAAGGAGGTAGAGAGTTAACTGAGATATAAACAAGTAAATATTGGAAAACCTCCATGTTCCAAAACTGAACAACCCTCCTTGATGAGGGGCGTGAGGTGGTCCTCCATTTCAGAAAAGAATGGAAAAGAAGCCATTAAAAACATCTTAAATGATTAACTCCTAAAATGAGTTCTTGAAATGTCTCCTTATGCTTCCGAATTACATCATGTCCCTTCAGAGCTCTGGTTAAAAGAAACAGGGTTCGGTTATCTTTATTATTTTAGCATTTATTTTAAATTCTATTTTAATTAAGTTTGATTTGATTCTTAATTCTTTGGAGTGTCCAGTGGTTTGTCTCTGTCTTTTAAAAGTTTGGTATAGGAATAAGACATGGTTCTCTTTTGTTAATTAATCCTCAGATCAAACGAGTGAAAAGGGAGAAACATAGAAAGGTCTCTTCCCTAAATAGCTTAAATGAAAAGAAATGCTCCCTTATTCACCAAACAGTAATAAATTTCTGCAGCATCCAGTCTGAACAGCACACATTCTGCTAGAGAGAAGTTCCCTGAAAATGGGCTTTTATTCTTTTTAATGAACATCAGGCTACAAAAATGTAAATAATCATATAACTTTTACAGGTTGTCCTCAATGTACAGCCAGTCTTTTGGCAACTATTTGAAGAAGCAACTGGCACTGAAAATAGTGATTTACAACTAGTCTTCACACTTATGACCAATGCAGCATCCCCATGGTCATATGCTCACAATTTGGGCATATATTTACAGTTGTGGCACTCTGCGGTCATATGATCACCATTTGCAACTTCCAACAAGCAAAATCAATGGGGGAAGCAGGATTTGCTTGATGACTATGCAATTCATTGAACAACGACAGCAATTCGCTTAACAACCACAGCAATAAAGGTTGTAAAATCAGGAAAAACTCACTTAACAACCACCTCAACAACATAAGTTCTGGATCCAATTGTGGTTTTAAGTCAAGGAAGTACCTCTATTGAATTTCTCTAGTGCTCATTCAGTCATCCAGAGCTAATGGTGGGGGTAGTTCCCTGCCCACGTATCATCTTTTAACAACCCCATAATCCATTGTGTAGTGGAATGGGAGTTAGTAGACTATTTAATGGCCAGATGTCCTTCCTGTCACCAATGCAGAGTTTTGTTCAGCAGATACAGTCTGCTGAATATAGTCTCATTGTGCCCAGAGAGAGAAATATCTGCTTCCACCTGGGTTCAGTTTCCTGATTGTGAGCTGGGCCACTATACCACTCTTTCCCTGCCCACATATATTCCTATCTATTCACCATAGCAGTGATCTCATCGAAGCTCTGCAGGAACTCCACAATCTTTGATTTGTGTGTGGGCTCAACACGTGCAAAGCAGCAAGCTCTTCGGCAGGCTTCCCGTTGCTCAGCAGAGGGCAAATCGTCAAACTCCCGGCCAGTGTAGGCCCTGTCAGTCACTTCTTCATTTTCACTGAAGATGCCGATGCGGCGACAGATGGCAATAGCGGTACCTTTGTTGTCGCCAGTGATCATGATGACGCGAATGCCAGCTTCACGGCACAGTTCAATGGATCCTGAAACTTCTTTGCGGGGGGGATCCAACATTCCTACACAGCCCACAAAGGTCAGGTCAGTCTGCAAAGGTCAGAAAAAAGATTATGAGCCGCCTGTGGGATCTACTAGCCAACCAATGGAACAGCTTGCCCTCAGAAGTTGTGGGAGCATCATCACTTGAGACTTTCAAGAAGAGATTGGACTGCCATTTGTCAGAAATGGTGTAGGGTCTCCTGCTTGGGTGGGGGGGTGGATTAGATGACCTACAAGGTCCCTTCCAACTCTGATTATCTGTTATCTGCTTACTAAATAACTCCCATCTGGTCTTTATATCGAGTTTATACCATGCCAAAGGTGGGAATGTTTGCAATTAAGATAAATTTCATTGAATAGATCTATTATCATATGGTGGCTTGAGGGGAGAATTGGATTAAAATCTCCACAGAGACAAAGTTTGCAATGATTAGAAGCTTCTCCCAGACTAACTAACTTACAGCTCACTTATACATATAGGAAGGAGAAATATTTTATATACTAACTCAAATTTCTTGAGAAGAAATAAAGAAAATAAAAATAGAGAAGAATTAATAGGAGATAAACTAAAAACAGAGAAAATTAAAAAGTGGCCGGTTCCCACTTTATAACCCTAACCCTAACCCACTTTATTGTTCATATAATGTGCTGAACCAAAATGTCAATGCCAATTTTTATTTTGGTGCCTTATATCACCTTCTGTGATTTAAAAAACAGGAAGTTCAGTGGCTTGCATGAACTAAGTAATAGTGATTTATTCAGTAAACCATGGTTAAATATACAGTTGGATGAGCACATTGCTTATATGTCCAACACCTGGCTTGGCCTGTTGTCCTTCAGAGTTCTCAAGAAAGCAGAGATTGAGACGAAGGAATTGCTCTTATGTGACTAAACATAAAGCAATTTCCTTCCATTTTTGCCACCAGGACTTCAGTGTAACTTTAAAAACCATGGACACAGGCCATTCCCACACTCCATAATCAAGCTATATAGTATCTAAAGTCAATCAAGGGTGTTTCCCCTGCACCAGTCGCAAAGCATGTGTTTCTTTTTATACTTGTACATGTTAAAAATGTAATGATAATCCATACATTTGCTATATTGTCTTAACATGTATTTAATAAACTTTATACTGTTGAATTCAGTTTCATCATTTCTTTCACGAGAGATTCCTGCCCCTAGAAGCTGACCTGGGAGTTTTTGCTACCTTTTGAAAACTCTCAGATCAACTTTCAGGGGCAGGGATCTCTTACAAAAGAAAATAAATTAAACAGCATTTGAAATATAAAGCTCAGTTCATATATCTTAAGACAATATAGTAATTTAGGCTAAAATGCATACATAATCTTCAACATAAACTCTATTTAGAAAATCATAAACATATCGTATCCAACCTTGGTAACTTTAAAATTTGTGGACTTCAATTCTGGAAATTGAAATTCACAAGTGTTAAAGTTACCAAAGTTGGATAACCCAGCTCTATAGCTTTCAGTAATGATCTACCATTAGTGGTAAGCTTTACCTCATAATCAACAAATCTGGTGGAATCTTCTAAATTCATGTCTTCTCTTTTTGGTGGGGTGTCACGAGTGGCCAATGCCAAGCAACGGAGAGTATCCCGTCCTGTGCCCCACTCTTTGATGATTGCCAATATGTGGTCCTTAACTGCGGCAGTGAGGGGAACACGTGTGGTACCCACACGGACATAGTTACAACGATCAATCACACCCTCAGGGGCACCCTACAAAGAAACAACAAATATAACAAGCATTGTCACTTGAGGAGAAAGTGGTTAGAATAGCAAGCAATGTGGCTAAATAACTGTCTGGATCAGGTCCAGAGGTGGTATTCAACAGGTTCTGACCAGTTCTGGAAAACTGGTAGCAGAAATTTTGAGTAGTTCAGAGAACCGGCAAATACCACCTCTGACTGGAGATTTTACAGTATCCTTCCCCTGCCACGCCCACCAGGCCATGCCCACAGAAACGGTGGTAAAAAAAATTTGAATCCCATCACTGATCAGATCATAAAACTTTAGCTTAGAAATAATCTTTCTTTTAGGTGGAAAAGTAAGTGCTAGGTATAGTAATCTGAAGGTCCATCACTGAACTGTATGACTGCTAAAGGAGGTTCAGATAATTGAAAGTCTATCCATTATTTCTCCCTTTTTTTTTCCAATAGGAAAAAATTTACAAATAAGAACAAAACTCCATATGTATAAAACTAACTACAAAAAAGAAGAGAGAACCTGGTCTTGTCTCTGATATGATGGTCCATGGAAAGATTCCAGGTTAACTTGGATGCCAAGATAGGTTCCACCTGAACAGTTACCAGTTATATATCAGGTACTTCTCAACAATTGAGTGCAAAATTTCTGTTGCTAAGCAAGACAGTTGTTAAGTAGGTTTTGCCCCATTTTACAACCTTTCTAGACACCATTGTTCACCAAATGTCTGCAATCATTAAGTTAGTAACATGTTTGTTAAGTGAATCTGGCTTCCCTATTGACTTTGCTTGTCAGAAGCTCATAAAACGTGATCACACGATTGTGGGACACTGCAACTATGATAAATATGAACCAGTTAAGTTCTGATCACATGACCAAGGACCTACTGCAACAGTCAAAAGTATGAAAACATTTGTAAGTCACTTTTTTAAGTGCCATTGTTCCTTTGAGCAGTCACTAAACTAATAATTGTAAGTCGAGGGCTACCTTTAGAAAAGTCAAACTGAGATGGGCCGCAGACAAGCATAATACCGACCTTGATAAACATCTTGTTACCAACAGCAGCCCTGGAAGCTTTGGCTGGAGAGCAATAGGCAGACATGGACTTCCTGTCACGAGAGAACTCCAGGGTGAATTCCTTCTTCATGAGTTGTTTGATCACCTGAACAAATGCAAAGCAGAGGGAGAAAAAGAGGGTTAAACCTTACTTTGCTTCACAAAGAACCACAGCAAATGAATGAGATGAATCCAAACAATATACTAGGCTTGGTTTCCAATATTAGCCCAATGCAGAGGACATGGCCACCTCTGGAAAGTATGTAATGTGAGAATAATCATATTTGCTGAGCCTCAGAAGAGACCCAAATATACTGGAGAAGGCCATCAGTGTATGGCTCTTAAGACTATAAGAAAACAAATAGATTTTTCAGTACCACAAAAGCAAAATTGATTATTTTAATTAAGTATCAGCTTCCAGGTGATGCTATGTAAGTTTACAGCAGCTAAAATAGCAAAAGACTGCAGTAATAGTTAAGCCACCAATGATTTGGAATAATTTGTAAGCCACCTAGAATTATCAATTGAGGTGGATGGCAGTGGAGAATCAATCAATCAATAAAAAAACAAATAGATTTATTATAACATAATCTTTCATAAATTATAATTTAATTCATCAAATCCACTCCTGTGATGTTTGTTATAAGGCAGAATTGGTAAATTACAAAAAAAAGTAGGGGGGGGGGAGAGAAATGGTACTTGGATGATTCACATCTCCAGAGAATCAACTCCCTTTTTCGCCCCACAACAAACTCTGAACACAAACACATTTCTACTGTTGTATTCCTCCTGTGCTCTACTAAACAGTGCCTCTGCATTCCAAACCTGCTGCACAGCAGACCACGGGGGAAACTTGAGAACTTCAACATAAACAATGAACATTGTGGCATTAAAACTCATTGCACGCTTTTTACAGTGGAGGTAGACATGGCACAACTCAGTGAACGAGCAATATAAGACTTTACATGGTGGAATCTGGCACTAAGTTTCTGGAAGAAGGAGTGAAGTCTATTGAATCATTGGTATGAAGAAAGAGATCAGAGAAGGGACCTTCCCTAAATCTTCACAGTATTTATCTGACAGTAATAGGGAGCATGCTTTAATCTGGCAAGATTCTGCCTATACGTAAACAACAAAGAAACTACTTTGAGAAATTAATCATGGCAGTCTTGGTTCCCTGTGCCTGGCACTCTAATGAGAGTCAGTCCCTGAAAAAGCAGGTACTTACTGAGTTGCAGGCATTGGCGCGGTCCACCTTGCTGAGATTTCGTACATCTGTGTTGAAGACATTCATCTTTTCAACCAAGCAGGTAAGGGCAGTTTCAGTGGCCTCACCAACCTTCTCATATACACCTTTGGACTGGGAAAATGAAGAATCAGAGATATGATTTTGGTGTATCAAACTGTGATCATGAAATGCTTGGGGTGTATTACTGGTATCAAGATTCAACCTTGAGGAAGGGCAGTATGGTTGGAAGCAAGAATGATTAGTTTAATGTAATTTGAAAAAACATTTCAGACTTTACCCAAATTCTCACACACAAAAAAGAGAGCACTGGGGAGAGAGTATTCAGACTTGCAATATTCTATTAGTGTAACTATATAATAACAGAAATTAGCATTCATAACTTTGGTTTTCTAGTCTGGTCTACCTCAGAATACTAACTCTTATAATTCTCAGGGCTGTTCTGCCAGCTTATAACTACTCTCTAGTATTGTTGCTGTTGTTTGTGCCTTCAAATTAGTCTTTTCCCCTGGCAATTATATGAATAAGTCCAGGCAGATATTTGAGGACTTTTTCAGAAATGATTTCCTGTTGTTTTCCTAAGGCAAAGCCTGGCCCCAAGTCACCCAGGTGACTTTGTATCTAAGGTTGGACTAGAATTCCTGGTTTCCTGGTTTTTGGCCACTACCTTTAAGCAATACACCAAATTGGTGCTCTGTCTCCAGTCTTAACTGCCTAAAATAATGATCACTAGTGCATGTAGCACAATTTTATTAACCCTGTGAGAAAAGAAACTAGTAGTAATGAATTTTGTAAGTCCTTTGCCCTCAACACCTGACATGTCTCCAGAAATACAAAAGGGAGAAGGAAATTTGAACCTGCTTTTATTCCAGGCTTCCCTTCATGTAAGGTTTAACAATCATTTTCTCAGCTCCAACAAACCTGCCAATTCTAATTTGGAGAAGGAAATTAGAGAATTTTGGAATCTATTCCCACTAGAATATTGTCCAGGACTATGTACGATTCCTCTGGATGCCAGGTTAAAATATGTATATTGCTTTTTAAGAGTTTTTAGACTCCAAAGAAACTTTTTTAATTTTTATTTTTTTTGCCTCTTTAGTTTTATTTTGAGGTTTTGGTGAAAGGGGCCACAGTTATCTCTTAATGAACAATTGCTGAGAAGTAGATGATGAAGCCAAAGAGAAGCATTCACCTCGTTGAAATCCAGCGAAGAATCATTGCAAAGGGCACAAATTGTGGCCAGTTCAACGAGACCATCATATTGTCCAGTTCTGATTTGTTTGTCATTCTTAAATCTGCATGTGCAAAAAAGTTTAAAAATATCTTTGTTTTATTTATATAGCCCATGTATATGGCCTCCCATCTCACAAAAAAGTGACACTGGCAGTGTACAACAATAAACAATAAACATGTTAGAAATTGTCATGATTTAAAAGTTTTTAAAGCATGAGGCACACAAGTTATTAAATTAGTAAAGGGATCTCCTGCAGAGAAAATGACATAGCCAAGCCTTAAGAGACTTCTAAAAAATAAGTAAGGATAGAGTTGACTTCAGTTCAGGGGTGAGAATGTTCCAGAAGGTGGGTACCAAAGCAGAGAAGATTGCTTCCTCTTGTCCACCAACTATAACAGATGGGACTCACAGCATGCCTCTTCTACCAGATCTTATGGGGTGGGCGGATGTAATTGGGAAGTGGTCCTTCAAATAACCCAGCTCTATGCAATGAAGGGCTTTAAAGGTCAAAAGCAGGACCTTGAATCAGACCCAGAAACAAATTAGCAGCCTGTGAAGGACATCCTATCCTAGAAACATATATCGCTGATGGAAAACCCATTTTAGTTAGTCAGTGTAACAGTACTACAGAAACCATGTTTCAAGTAATACAAGGTCCATCCTATGCGGCCCTCACTGCCCACATCGCTGCGTTTTGTACCAGCGGAAGCTTCTGGATAGTCTTCAAGGGCAGCCCCACTTAGAGTGCATTACAATACTCCAATTCGAAGATGACTAGGGCATGAGTGACAGTGAGCAATGCCCCATATATCCAGAAACAGACTCAAACGGCATATAACACAAACCTTGCAAATGCCTTCCTAGCCATGAATGCCACCTACTTTTTAAGCATAGGGTCTATCTGGGACAGTACATCTGGGACTAGCACCAAGGATGGCAAAGTCCTGGAACTAACAGGGCCCCAAACTCAAAGCTACTCGATCTTGCCAGAATTCAGCTGAACCTGTTGCTTCCCACCCTATAGCCTCCAGGTACTGGGATAGAATGCCCAAGGCATTGCTTAATTCAGCAGGGGCTGAGATATATAATTGAAAGGAGCATAGATTGTTTCTGTGAATTATGGGAGAAGCAAAACAATACCTCAGAAATCAAAGCATCTGGAATTTCTGGAAGAATAAATACCATATTAAGGCAGAATAGGATTTATTTAGTTTTGATTCAATATTTTGTGTGAAATTAGCCATTATAATTTCAAATCATAATAACCAATAAATTATGTTATTTAGCATAATGTAATTAAAAATTAGAATATATATAAAATTTTTGGCTTTGTTTAGAGTTCACATTTGTACTTACACTTCTCCTTCAGGGGCGTAGGTGGAACCAGTGATATTGAATTCATTTAAGGCACAAAAATCTCCCTCTATTTTGTCCACAACAAACATCTAGAGAAAGAGAGGAAGGAAGGAAGGAAGGAAAGGGATTTCAATAAGAATGAAGATGAAATGCCCAAAAGACTCTAGATGAGAAAAATGCTGGCATCCCCCTTCAGCTCACCTTGCAAACCGACATTTGGTTGGTAGTCAGGGTGCCAGTTTTGTCGGAACAAATGACGGAGGTGCAACCCAAGGTCTCCACTGAGGGCAGGCTTCTGACAATGGCATTTTTCTTGGCCATACGGCGAGTCCCCAGGGCTAGACAGGTTGTGATGACAGCGGGAAGGCCTGAGGAGAAAGAAAAGGAAGGAGAAAAAGATAAGCTTGGAGAATTCATGTCATGTTCAAACAAATCTACTTGGATGTCTCCTTTGTCCCTTATTGCTCATAATTATACTTCTTTTTCAGATATGATTGAGGAACTTGTATTATTAGATTCTAACTTGCAACAAAGAATGCTAAGGCTTTAATGAGAAATGTAACAGTGTGTCATACCCAGCAGTACAGAAAATACTGATCTGAACAGTCTCTAAAATCTCAGAATGACATTATAGTAGAAGAACTGGAAAAAATGACCACCACCCCCAAGACACTGCAACCATCATAAATTTGAATCAGTTGCCAAGCATTTGAATGTTGATCACATGACTATGGGGACGTTGCAATGGTTGCGTGAAAAACAGTCACAAAACATTTTTTTCAGTGCTGTTGTAACTTTGAACAGTCATTAAATAAATTGTTGTAAGTTGGGAACTACCTATATTAGACAGGTGGGCATCCTTCCAGACCTTGCATTGAGCTGTACTCGTTCCGTTCTTTATTGCCTCAAAAATGCCCCTTTGCTCTGTGCAATTCACAGGGCTTTCCTGGCATGAAAAAGGGTGCTATAGGATGCTACTTTTTTTGCAATCTGCTTACTATTTTTCAGTTTAAAAAAAGATTAAATAATATCAGGTCATAGGACATATGTAGCAGTGCAAAAAGTGGCACATTTAGACCTGATGTTTTGAGCTCTTTTTGGTTTTGACTTAATGGGATTACAGGTAATCTTCATTTTACGATCACAATTAAGCCCAACGCTTCTGTTGCTAAGTAAGACATTCGTTAAGTGAGTTTTGCCCCATTTTACCACCATACTTGCCACCATTGTTGAGTGAATCATTACAGATGTGAAGATAGTAACTTGGTTAAGTGAATCTGGCTTCCCCATTGACTTTTCTGATTGCCGAAGGTAATCACTTGACCAAGTGACATTGCAACCGTGGTAACTTAAGTATGAGTCAGTTGCCAAGCATCTGAATTTTGATCATGTGACCATGGGGATGCTTCATGAAAAATGGTTATAAATCTCTTTTTTCAGTCCAATTGTAACTTTGAACGATCATTAAGTGAACTGTTGTAAGTCAAGGACTACCTGTATATTATAAATTCAACCACCTAAACCAGTATTTATAGCTGAGCATTATGTATAACTAGACTACAGCAGGGTTTTTTTTTCAACAAACCAACATGCAACCATGAGAGTTTGCACAAAGTGTAAATCTGGTCATGGATCACTTAAGGCTTTGTGAGAATATGGGTTAATATCTAAAGGGCTGGGCTCCAACACCTTCAGACCCTTTCTAGAGTTCAGCACACCATATGTTCAGTGCAGAAGAAATTGAAAGCACAAAAATACGATGGCAGCAAAAGCTATTTAAAAAAAGAAAAAAAATTGCCGACATTCATTAAGCCAGGACAGGTGGTTATGGGAACCTGGAATGGCCTCAACTGACCTTCTGGGATGGCAGCCACAGCGAGGGCAACAGCAATCTTGAAGTAGTAGATGGCTCCGCGGATCCAGGAGCCGCCATGTATGGGGTCGTTGAAATGCCCAATGTTGATGAGCCAGACAGCCACACAGATGAGGGAAATGACTTTGGACAGCTGCTCGCCAAACTCATCCAGTTTCTGCTGTAATGGCGTCTTCTCTTGCTCTGTGGCCGCCATTTCATCGCGGATCTTACCAATTTCAGTGCTCACACCTGTGGCGATGACGATACCAACAGCTTTGCCAGCACCAATGTTGGTACCCTGGAATGGTTTTGAAGACGAAGAGGAATAGGAACAAGACAGATTAAAATCAACAAAGGAAAGTGGCACTCAATATATAATGGGAGGGCAAAGCTAACTATTTTAGATAAAGAAAACTATAAATACAGCTAAGTACAATCCTGAATAAGTACATTGTTTCCTTTCTTAAAAATCTTAAGCTTTCTTGTTCTCATGGCAGTAAAGAACATGTCTGTGCTACATCTATAGCATGTTCATTCCCTATCTGCAAAAAAACAATATGGCTGGAATTATTGTTTAGGATGAGGATCCCCAACCCCCAGTCTATGGACCAGGACTGGGTCACAGCATGCCAGAAACTGGGCCACATAAATAAGTGAAGCCCCATCTGCTGGATGCAAGCAGCACACAAAATCACCTTCCCTCTGGTCCACAGAAAAAACTCTCTCCATAGAACCGGTCCCTGGTGCCTGAAAGGTTGTGGGTCATTGGTTTTTGAAATTGCTGAAATTACTTTTGCTAGGGAACATGGCAGCCACAAAACTCCCATCTCATCACCCATTTCAAGAACCATGTGCATACCTTCTGGCATGAGGTTTTAGCATGCTGCTAAATTCTTAATGAAAAAGCAAAAATAAGCAAATAACAGAACATTTCTTAACTTGCAGAATTAACAGTAGTTAAAGGATGACCAGCAGATTCAGGTACAGCAGAGATTACTGAATCGTTGGAGGACTTGAAGGACCAGTATGAGGACAGATCATCTTGGATAAAATCTTTTTGTGTGGTCACTCTGAGTCAAAACTTATTGATAGCATATGGTCAATAATTTGATTATGTAACACTTGCCATGTCTCCCTAGTTGTGTCTGACTTGCAATCATATTCAGATTTTTGGCTGAATTGTATGCACTTTCTGACAGTCATATGCTATTAAGAGGAAGCACACAATTATGAAAATTACAAGCTTGTCTTTTTGCCCCATCTCCCCAGTTACCTATAGATGAAATAAAAGTACAATGTAATATTAGCCAATTTGCATTGTTGCTTGAGAAAGCAGAGAAAAGCAAATAAAATGATGTCACCTGATTGTCCTAAAAACTTTTTCAAAAGTCAGTTGGATTTTGCTTTTTCCTCAAAGACGTTTTGCTTCTCATCCAAAAAACTTCTTCAGCTCTGAGTTGAATAAGCTTCTTGGGTAAGAAGCAAAATGTCTTCAGGGAGAAAACAAAGTCCTGTTACCTTTTTGAAAAAGCACTTTTTGGGATAGCCATGAATTGAATGACTGAGAATCTCCAGTCATGTCATCTGATTCTTTATTCCGCTGTGTTACCAAATAAAGACAATTGGAATATGGTATTTAATGTCCCATTAGTATCCCTACCATGTACTATTTGGATCAGGGACAAAAAGATGCTTTACATCTTCAGCCCTGCCTGGAATACTCACAGAAAACAACATGTTCTTCTTGTCCTGATTTACAGCCCGTGGATCTGGGACAGGTTCAGTATGTTTGATTACAGAGACAGATTCACCTGGGTGGAGATATAAAGGGTCAGACCACTTACTTCATACAAAACAGTATTAGTATGGCCTGACTGAATGCAAGCAATCAATATTGCATAGATCAGTACTCATTACTGATTTAAGTGATGTAGACTTCAGTTCCAGGATTCCTCAGCCAGCAAGCTGGCTAGTGAATTCTGGGAGTTGAAGTCAATATATCAAGGCTGAATAACACTGGCATAGATCATACCCAAATCTACCTATACTAATGATTTTCCAAGGCATGTTTTCCCAACCACAGATTTATCCATAGAGTTTAGGATCTCTATATAGTCCCATACTTTCATTTTACAAAGTAGTTTAAAATATAGGTTCTTCTCAGATCTTTGCTGATTGGCTGAGATTTAAAAACATAACTTCTGTTGTTATTCCCTCCTCCCTTTCATTTTACTTTTTTCCCCATTATCTTATGGGCAGAATTTATTTATTGCTAATATTGTGTATGAGTTCCTTACCTGTCAGAATAGACTGGTCCACACGCAGAGTGGTAGATTTGATGGAAATGATGCGGATATCAGCTGGGACTTTGTCACCAACTGGGGAACAAAAAAAAAATAACCTCCAGTTTTAGCCATAGAACAGTCACTGTTTGATATAAAACAAAACAAAACACTTGCTACTGACTATATGCTAAAAGCCATGGCTAAGTAAACCACAGTTTTCTGAATTAATCCAATTTTCTGGGCTAGCATAACTTAACCAGGTCAAATAAAAATCTAATGGCAACATAGACACAATATACTAAGCTTGGGTGATTTTTAACCTTAGATTGTTTCTTCAGATTTAGCACGTTATGAAAACCCAAGCCATTAGTTAATGTATTGAATAAATATGCAGTATACTATGC
Source organism: Laticauda colubrina (assembly GCA_015471245.1). NCBI lineage: Eukaryota > Metazoa > Chordata > Lepidosauria > Squamata > Elapidae > Laticauda > Laticauda colubrina. Next base: position 3,306,549 of record BLBF01000050.1, read on the forward strand.
AAACTCAAAAAATAGGTTAATTCTCTAATCAGATTTTGTATATAGTATATGTCCAATCGCTGGGTCACAAAGTAACTCTACAGAGTTTGCACAACAAATTGATTTGTCTGTTTACGTGTTATGTGAACCCAGCCACAACCCAAACCATCACTTGGACTCATATGTGTCCAATAGGTGCTGCAATAATATCACTCACTTCATGATGTTATTGCACAAATGCCATATTTTGTGTCAGTCATATTATTGTGCAAATGGCCTATAGTTTCTAAAGCTTGACAATTGTATGGTAATATCATGAAGTATGTGGTGTCAATTGCTCAACCTACAAGCAATTGCACTCGGAACTAAGATAAGGAAATTGTACAAGTTTACTCTCCATTGTGAATCAAGGCATGGGCAGCCCTTTCTGTAGGCAAAACAAAGTTTCAGGCCATGATGGATTCAGTTCCTTTCTGTCAAAGAAGGTTTATTCCTTCCTACATGTCTACCTTAGTAGACAACTGTCCTCAGATGAAATTCAATTTCCAATCCAGACAGTCTCTAATGCATGCAAGCTAACTTGTCTTTTGCTTCAGGCAGCAGAATGTCTTGGATCAGAGAGGCTAGAGGTCCATTGACCCAAGTTCTATATTAAAGAAAGAAAAGTGATGGCATCCACTGGAGGGCAATAGAAGATAATATCAAATCTGAACACCTTTATGGACAGGAGAGCATTAAACTACACAGTTCACCAGGATCATCAGAATGGGGTTTTTGCAGTATAGATCAGGGGTCGCCAACCTTTTGGACCTCAGGAACCACCAAAGTCATAATTTTAAATCCTGTGGACCATTAATATGAATTTTGAGTGATGTTGGGGGGGGGAGGGAGGGGGAGAGAGAGAGAGAGAGATACTCTCTCTCTCTCTCTCTCTCTCTCTCTCTCTCTCTCTCTCTCTCTCTC
>BLBF01000050.1:3307500-3325937 GCA_015471245.1 Laticauda colubrina
CTCTCTCTCTCTCTCTCTCTCTCTCTCTCTCTCTCTCTCTCTCTCTCACACACACACACACACACACACACACACACACACACACACACACAGATCTCTCTCACACACACATCCTCTCCAAGGCAGCCACATTCCTTTACTAACTTGCTTTTCAGCTCCGTTCTCAGGGGGAAAGAGAGAGAGAGAGTATCCTGCAATCCCAAAGAATGATCAATCGGTAGGAAAACAGGAGGGGGGATTTTCCTGTAGACTTTTTTTTGGGATTTTCTCAGGATCCTGGGAAAATCCCCAAAAACATTTGCAGGAAAATTCCCCACCCTATTTTCCTACTGTTGGATCATTCTTTATTTGAGGTCTCAGGATACTGTCTCCAGCTCCGTTCTCAGGGGGAGAGAGAAAGAGAGAGACCTTTGGCTTCATGCAAGGAAAGCAGCAGAAGTCTTTCTTTCTCTCCCCCAAACTCTGCCAGAAATGACTCTTTGCCAGTGTAGCCTCTTGGAGCAGGATGCCTTGCAGGATCCCAAAGACTCATTTCTGGTCGGGAGTTCGGGAGAGAGAAAGACTTTTGCTGCTTTCCTTGCATGCAGCCAAAAGCAGAAGAAAGAAGCAGCCAGGTGGCCAGGCAAGGCATGTGAGGCAAGTGGGACAAGTTTCTCACACACACCCCACTTTCCTCCTTCCCCTCACTACCTTGTGTTGTTCGCAATACATGTGGGTGACGCAGCCTTTTGTTCTCGCACAGCCTGGATTAATTGCTTTGTGGGGTTGCCTTGGGGGTGACATTTCCCTGCAGACCACCAAAATTTTCTGTGGCCCACCAGTTGGCGACCACTGGTCTAGATCAATGCTTCTCAACTTTTGTAGCTTTAAGATATGTGGACTCAACTCCCAGAATTTCCCAACCAGGAATTCTAGGAGTTAAAGTCCACATATCTTAAAATTGCTAAGGTTGAGAAACATTAGTTTAAAGAGAAAGAACATTATTTGTACAGAACTGAAGGTAGCTTGAATGAGAAAATTTTCTTACTGGGGTCAAATTCTGAAGCAGGAATTTCAGTGGATGAAATTTGCCACATAGATTAAATATCCCATTTTTTTCTGCACCATTACTATTCAGAAATAAATATACTTCTATTTATCTCCTAGGATTTTTTTTCAACCAGGTTGTCCAAAGCAACAATGATAAAACAAACATCTGAATCACCCCGAGAAGGAAAGTATTTTTTTAGCATTTTAAAAAGATTTTCTGCTCAGCCAATGGTAGGCTTTACTTTATGCTGTAATGAAGATTTTATTTGATTTGGTTAAGCTTTGTTCACAGAAATGATAAATTAAGGTGGCAAAACATTTCATTCTTGCCTTTTGTAAAAATGGAGCTTAAGAATTCTGGAATCCTCCACTTTTTAAAAGCATGTTGACCATGCATAACCAGGCAGCATGAAGAAGGATTTTAATAGCACAATTCTATATATGTCTGTTTGTAAATAAATGCCATAGAGTACTTTGAGATTACCCCCAAGTAAATGGCTTACGATTAAGTAATTTAAATCTTTCATAATATGGTAGCTTTGCATTATGCATATAATATTATATTATACAGTTCTAAGAACATATTCTTCCTTGCAGTTTGGACCTATTCTGCCAAACCTGCTTTTACTGAGAAATATTTTTATTAATTCAGCAAGCAAATCCATCAGTTAAATTTCAAAATTATATTTCTAGAGGTAGCTGTAACTACATTCAAATCATTGATCAGTTTTATTGGTATTTTTAATATCAGTTTTGGCTTATCTTCATTAATTGAGTAGAGATAGATGAATTCATTAAAATCACACTGGTTTATTTATTGTGATATGATTATCTTGCAGAAAATCTTTTTTCTTCAGGAAACATGCTTGAGGTACAATATAAGTGGCAGAAACAACATGCAATCAATTGAAGCAACTGAAATCAGAAGAGTGAACATTTTCATCTGCATTTGTGTAAATCTGTCCCCTTTAGCACTTAAATATGACTTTTGAGGTTAATTCCAGTGGTGATAAAATTGCTCCATTGAGAAAAATCAAATTTCTCCTTGCTCAATCAGAAATAATTTTGGGATTCTCCAGTTCCCTTGACCCAAGATGTTCCCTAGTTTTCTTTTTTTTTTTTAATTAAATCATTTGCCCACAGTTAGTTCAGGCGGGCTTCCTCAGTCTCTCACTTTACTATTCTCAGACAATCCCTCTCAGCAAAGCTGTTTAACAAACATAAACCTATGCCATACTAAAGCCATTTATGAGACTCAGTTACCAGTTACCAGATGTTCATACCCACTGCTTATGGACCTTAAACTGATAATATTGCTCAAAAGCGCAGGGGAAAACCTTCAAAAATCGTTGCTTTCCTCAGAAATGGGAGATCACCAAGGATATGTTTTGGGTATGTCAGGAATGAAAAATGTAGGATGCAGATGGGATGGAAGTGGGATTTTTTGTTGTTTTTTTGGCCTGCTTTTAAGGTAGTCAGAGGCAGCATCCCAGTGTAGGTTTCTCCTTTGCCTGTCCCCCTTTCATCCAACAAGGCATGGTAACCCTAGATGTCCCCATGCACCCCAGCTCGCTTTTCCACCAGCGCATTAAGTGTCTCTCTCTCTTTCTCTCCTTGCCTGCCTCATCACATTCCCGAGGCATCACCAAGCTGCCTGCCAGTGTCCATACAAGGTGAAGCTAGTTGCTGGGCACTATCCATTGCTTCATTGCCTTCTCTTCTTCAAGGAGATGGAGAGGTCACAGCTTCCCTAGGCAGGGAAGGGAACTCAAGGCCAGGCCAGACTAAGAGAAAGGTGGCAAAAATTATGTTCCTACATCCCAGAAATGATGCTAAAGTTGCTTGGCCAGTAACATTTAAAAGAAAAAAAGAACATAAGCTGTTCAGAGTTATTAATGAGCTGCAGAGGTTCCTTGGAATTATCTTTTTGTTAAATTCTTTCCTGCAGACATTCAAGATTTTGACTTAACATACTTTCTCTGTCTCTTTTTAATACATAATATATATTACCAACTATTGAATTCCCCCCCTAGCATATATATTGTAATGCCAATTAGCAGAGGTCAAATACACATAGAATTGACTACAAGACTGGTATATTTAAGAAGAAATTTGAGGAAATGAATCCCCTCCTTATACAATTCTTGAAGATACAACAACATTATGTCCTTCCTTGGCATTTGGTCACAAAGGCACATGAAAGGAGGTGATAAAATTATGAATGAGAGTTGGGCCAGACAAGAGCTATTCAGTGTCCTAATTAAGAATGGGGCATCTATGTATGGAAAGTTTCTCCTTTTGAATAATTAGCATGAGAAATCAAAACAGGGAAATTTTGTCACCTTCAAACCCTGCTTGTGAGATTCCCTGGGACCGCTGAGTGGTAGCTGCTAGAGCTAGAGTGCTAGGAAAGTGAATCTTTGTGTTCTTGATATTGCCACCAAATCTTCTAATGCGGAGATTTATTGATCAAAATATGTATTAGGAATTTTTTTTAATAAGCACACTTTTAAGGATGTGAGGATCAACACAAAAAAAAGCATGGCCAAGGAATTGGGATTTCAGTGTTAAAAAGAATGAGACATGGAGAGATTGTTTCTATTCCTGCACTCTCTGGTAGAGGGAAACATTTACTAAGTTTTTGGAAGCTTAATATTTTAATATAATATTTTTATTATATTATAATATTTAATATAATATTTTTAAGAAACAAAATATTTTGTGCATCCACATGCACACATGCATTATTTTATTGATATTTGAGCTGGAGTTTTAATTTCCCCTTGGATTTTTAAACTCTCCAGGACAAATTGGGGTGGGAGGGGAGGGGAGGGAGGTCCTATATTAAAGGGAATGGTCCAAATAGAAGGGCTTTATTTTCTAAAATGAGAGGGGAGAGGCTTGTAGAGAACTACCATCTGCTAGCAGCCAGCATATTGCCTGTTCAATTGCAATGATAAGATGTCTTGCATTCTACTAAAATTAACAAATCCTTTCAAAATTTACACTTCAATGTATAGACTCAAAAGAGCAAAAACATTTTTCCTTCACACTTTGTCCTGTTAGCTGCACATAAGTGGGACAATATGAATTTTATGTAAAGTCTGCCCTTTGGGGGGCAATGCAATGTTTCTCTTTTCTAGGCACACAGAAGAAACCACTCTGATCTCCTTAGTGTGAATGTGTGACAAAAAGGAAAGCAAGAAAGAGGCTACAAGACTTCATGAGGTAGACTGCTCCATCATATGGATGGATGGATGGGTGGATGGATGGATGAATGGCTGCCATTGATATTTTGGAAACACTTATGCAACTGGCCCCAAGAGTAATTGATCTCTGAATTAAATTAATTTAGAAAGGGGGAGGGAATGATCTGGCTGCTGGCCCAGCTCTGAGGGCAGCTGTTATCTAGTAAGTGCAACTGAAGGGGATTCCTCAGGGCTCTGCTTTCACTGCTCCACCTCCAGCCCTCACTCTCCATGGGGACTGTCTGTTCCCAAAACATCTCTCTCACCTCTATTCCAGGGTCAAGACAGGGCAAGCCCAAGGAGTAAACAAGCTCCATAATGGAGGCGTCTTGTTCAGATTTTACTGAAGCAGCATCCCAGAACTTCCTATGGATTTGAGGCTGAAGGAAAACAGTATCTAACCCCAAAATAGTCACTCCTCTCCTGTCTTGTGGGAAATGGCTTCTCCATTATGACCCAATAGGATACCTCTTGGAGTGGCAGGGAAAATGGGGAGAAAAAGATTCTGGATTGGGATTCTCTGCCTTGCACAAAATGTCACCAGAAGGAGAGGCCTGCAAAAGCAAAATTCTAAGTGTATTGACAGACAGGAGGAGAAAACACTGGCTTTAAATAGGTTTGCAGCAATATATTGTCACAGAAGAAAACCAATATCTTCACTCAATTAATTTGATAAATTCTGATTTTTTTCCCCTGAGAGAATTAGATTTCAATTTAATTTTTTCTCCTGTAATAAAGCATTTTTGCCTTCACTGAGGGCATTCTACTGGGGCTGTTAAACTGATCTCTGCCACCCTTTAACTGCAGAAATAAACCACCATAAAATTGCTACTCAATCCTGCCAAGCCTCAATCTGCCTACATTGCCTCTGTTTCAAGTCACTGTGGTTACTTTATTTCCTTCCAAAACCAAACAGATTTGACCTACCTAGAAGCTAACTTTGGACAGCATTAGAATAAGAGTTAAATGCTATTTCAATGCCAGTATTACTCAGGAGCACTGAAGCCTGTCTTTGTGCATTGGAGGTAAAATGACAGCCATATCATTAGGTACCAGCAGGAAAAGATATAAGCAGGATGTTTTGTGTCCTGGTTTGGTGCACGTGGAAATTACCTTTATTTCTTTCAACTCACAGAGAATAATGCCTTCTTTGCCACATATTACAACTATAATTCCCCTGCTTTCTAAAAATGAGTTGATCCCTGCTTGATCTAAATATCTTTACAACTAAATTATTTAATAAAATAACGCTTCTTTATCACTATTCATTCTTTAGTCTAACCCTGTTCAAATTGAGGCAACCTGTGCATCAGTGTAATAGAGAAATGCTTTGTCAGTGTCGACAATTGCTTCAGCTTAATAAATGTGGAAGCATTTTTAAATCCTCAGGTGGAGATCGGAGACAGGAATCTTGGCAACTGCTCTTTAGAGAGGAGTATAACTGTTGATGATTGTTACTAGAGAATCATACTGTCCTTATCTGGAGAATATATGGTATATCCTCTAGAAAAGAAAGCAGTAGGGAATACTGGGATATCCCTTCAACTTAATTGACCTTGATCCTACTCTATCAGGGTGAGAGAAGAATACTGTCTTCTAGAGCAAACACTCTAGAAATATCTAAGCATTTTGAATGTCACTGCTAGTGGTATCTGTCATCTTCAGTCGCCTCATTTCTAATAGCTTGAGTTGGGAGCTTGAGCTACTTATGGTATTCAAACTGACTCTGGCACTCACTCTATGTTTAGTCTTCTTCGCCCTGGGGAATCCCTATGACCTTTAATGTTGTCCCCCCTGTCTCCCCCCTGGCACTTACCTGCCACCTCTGTAATGTCTCCAGGGACCATGTCTTTGGCCTTTATTCTCTGTACTGCCTTCCTGTCAGATCGATAGACCTTGCCCATTTCAGGTTCATACTCCTTTAGGGCCTCAATGGCATTCTCAGCATTTCGTTCCTGCAAGGAGGAGGGACCCACTCAGAGTTAAGTTGCCCTATTGTTGCTTACAATTACCGCTTGGGACCCCCTCAGCAAAGGGAAGGGCTGTTCCTTTCCCCCAGTGCAAGAAAGCAAGCTGACAAGGGTGAGTCAGGCACAGAGTAAGGATCCAAACTCCTAGTCCATTAGGCCTTGGTATTTTGACACCCTTCAATTTTCTGAAAGCACTTTCATGCTCTCGGAGATTGACTAGGTTGGAGTACTCTATCTCCTCATGATAGCAGTCAGATAATGTTCATAAGGTACACCTGAAGAACAAAATATATATTAAGCCACACTGTAGTGTGTTTAGAGCATCATAGAGATACTTCACATACTAAAGAGGGCTTTGCATCTTATATTAAACAACAATGTGATTTGCTTGGCTCTGGTTTGGTGTGGTTTGTGAACATACCCATTATGCTTTAAAGTTTGCAATTTTAAGATGAATGGATTTCATGTCCTTGTGAGTTGAAGTCCAAACCTCTTAAAGTTGCCAAGTTTGAAAAATACTGTTTTAAACCATACTTTGCTTGCTTATTTATTGTGCTTATCAACCACCTTTCCTTCATAAGTCCAAACAGCCATATACAGGGCTCCCTCCTAAATTTTCCCTAAGAACAACTTCCTGAGATAGGTTGGTTAATATAGAAAATTGGTCTCAAGTCCATAGAGAGCTTCTATAGTTGACTGGAGGACTAGATTCTCTTGATGCCTGTGCAACATCTGAACTAACCCCTAGGGATCTGGATCTGAAGAGACAAAGGCGATTTGGGGTGCAGAAGATATTTATATTTTTCCCATTAGTAACTTGCAAGGAAGAGGTACCTTTTCCTGGACTCATGGTTTCCTGGATTTTTCCTATGCAATTCCAGCAAAAGAGGCATTTTATTTAAAGGCAGTTGACAGATATATGTGCATTCAAACATGCTTCAAATCACCTTTTCCTTTGGAGTCTGGACTACCTCACACATCTGCATCCACCAAACCATAATGAAACAAAATATGATTTGTTTACCTGCCACACTCCTACAATGGCATTGGCAATCAGGATCAATAGGATGACAAATGGTTCCACAAATGCAGTGACAGTCTCTTCACCCTCTTCAAACCATGCCAGCACCTGTAAAAAAAACAACAGGTATGCGTAGTTATAGAGGAGAGGAGAGAGAATGTGGTTAATCTTCCACTTCTCTCTCACTCAGATATGGCCATTGTTTATTTTCCAGTCAGAAATCCTAAATCCCAGCCCCACATCTCATTTCTCCTTCTGAAATCCCATTTACTTTTTAATTCTCCTTGAACATGCCATCTGAAAACAGCTGAAGCCAGCCTGCATTTTGCATTGGCATAAAAATGAACTGTGTCAATCAATCTCCATGAAATTTGATAGCACCGCATAAAAAGCTCCTGTTGCTCTGTGTGTGTGTGCGCGCACATGTGCAGACACATGGATGTTGTACAATTGTGCAGGCAGGAATAAGTGTGTAATTGCACACTTGAGGTGTAAAAGTATGTGTTGCACACAATTGCAATGAAACATCTGTACAAGGTTGCACACTTCCCCCTGCTGGTGAGAGTTGTGTCTGACAGGATTTCTGTTGGAGCAGAGCATTGTGCAAATACTGTACATACCTCATACTGTTTGATATACTGTTGGGAGTGAGCATAATTTTTAGAAGGATTATAGTCGATTAACAGTACAAATGCGATTTGTAATGCTTGATTGTTTCCCAGAATTATCTCCAAAGACTTTATCAGAGTTTTTTCTCTTTATTTGCAGATCCAAATTCAACACTTAAAATTCAAAATAAGCCTGCCTCTTACTGTCTTCATTCTAAATAACTGCAGTCCTAAAAATCAGAAGCACTATGAATTTTTCCAGGGTAGTTTCTATTTAATGAAGCTTCAGGAGTGAAAAAGCCTGAGAGACAGTGGAAAAGAGGTAACAGTAAAGACATATTCTTTCATCAATTGCAGAAGACGTAAGTGTAGTTGTGTGCCAAAGAGAAAATATATCTTGTTGAACATCCACAGAAATGTGTTTTGCAATCATCCGCTGAGAGAGAACTCAATCAAACCACAGAAATTCTGAAACTTGTAACCAAGCACACTTCAAAACCATGAAGAGAGTGCTATCTCCAATGTGATCTTAATTTTATTTATACTACCTATCCTATTTTTCAATGATTATACAATCCCAAAGCAGATTGTTCTTTCCTATGTTCAGAAGGCCCATAATACTTGTGTCCTACAGAGCTCTGTAGGAGAAAGAAAATAAGGAAATGGATGGAACAGTTTGGTTGACTGGCTTCTTTTTGGTCAGGCAAATACCAATGTTCCTGGGCTGAGAATGAAATGTTGAACCATAGCGATATGAGAACCAAGTTGTAAATTATGACCTTTTCTGAGACCTCCCATTGCCAAGCCTAGCCCTGTGCTCTTAAAAGATATAGTATCACAATCTGAGGAGATTGCATCTCAAGTGTCAAGAAACTGGCCAGAAGCACAACAGGCTATGATGAGCTTCTGGGTGCTGAAATAATGAAAACCTCAGCTTCTTGTGCTTGGGTTTGCTGTGTTATAGAAATGGCAGGGAATTTATGGTTTCTATGAACCCAAGAGCATTCATTTTTATACAAAAGATAAATTTATAATTCTACTTATAATTGCTGTAAAGAAGCTACTTCCTTGCAGGCTTTCATTCTTTTCTCTTTTTTTCCTTTCTTGTACTTTTAGGGTTTTTTTCTTTCTTTTTTTCCTTTCTTCTTATTTTATGTTAATTGGTATTAGTTTTTAGTCTATATTGGCTTTTAGCTTCCTTTTTAAAACTTTTATAAAATTATGTATTTAAAAAAGGGGGGGAATCAGTACACATTTAGAAGACAAACTGATGCCCATATTGTTTTCTGGGATTTTGCTCAGAAGGAAATGATTTTGTGAAATATTTCAAAATGACCAGATAAAACATGGTGCCTGCTTTTAAGCAGGAAGGAGTCAAAATAGATTACTGAACAGATAAGTTAGCTCAGTATGCTTCCTGATTTGTTACACAAAAGAAAATCAGATTTTAGTTCTGAGAAAAAGAAACAAAATGTCCTGATTGAATTAAACATCTACAAGCACCCCAAATGTTGAAAAATAATTTATGAGAAAAAAAAATGAAGATGTTCAGATGCAAATTTTATTTACATGTATTACCTACTTTGCCAATGAAAATAATTTCAATTGTGTATCCTTATTCAAGCTTTCATTAATCCCTACCCTTGAGTGAAAGGAAATTATTAAATATGGCATTACAGTTATTTCTGAAGGCCCTGGTGACCAACCCATCTTGGATCGTGCAACATTATCCTGGTATCCATGTATATTTGCTTTCATTTAAGAGTTGTTTCTTCCCATCCATCTAATTCACCAATTTGTTGACACTGATTACCAATAGAAAGTAATATCTGTAGCTCAGAGTTGAACTGTGGAGTCCTTGGTGCTCTCTAAGCTTGGTGGTTTGCTTATAGACATTTCATTACCCAATGAAGTAACACCAGCAGTTAGAGTGAGTGTGGGGTTTGCTCCCTGTTTATATACAGTAGCTTGCCCACACCAGTTATAAACAGGGAGCAAACCACACACTCACCCTCACTGATGATGTTGCCTTGTTGGGTAATGAAATAGCTATAAGCAAACTACCAAGCTCAGAGAGTACACAAGAATTCCACTTATTAATAAACAATCTAAAATCAATCCAATAACTGTAACTCTGTTATTTCCATTCCAATGTAGTAGAGATTGGTATGTTCCTAACACAGGATGGCATCCTCAGAGAGCATGTTGGCAGTCATCACTTTCCCAGGATACAGCTTCTTTCCCATTCTGCCACCCCAAATGGTTGCCTCTCCTCTTCAGTCCTATGTGGATTTTCCAAGTTTCCTCAGTTACAAGGCCAGTGTCACTTACGAAAGAGATGCAGGCTGCGAGCAGGAGAATTCGCACAAGCAAGTCTTCAAATTGTTCCACCACCAGCTCCCATATACTTTTGCCTGATAAGCAAGAAAGGGTGGGATGAAAAGCACAGAGACTATAGAGATGGGGTGGGGGAAATCAGCCTGCCTCCTCCCAATCAAGAAAGCAATGGGCTGTGAGGAAAGAGAGAAGGGATAGTGGGCCTTGCACACATCTATGATAAATCTTCCAAAAAGTTCCAGCAGTTATGCTTGGGGAAATTGTAGGTTCTTCTATGCAACTCTAACTATGTGTTAACAGAAGCTTCATAACAACTGTTAACTGGAAGAAATGGCAAGGCATACAACCATTTTTTTCTCCTGCCTTTTCCCAGTTGATCTATCTCCCAAAAAGATATCTTTGTTTCATCCAAAAATGGTGGGGGGGGGGGGGGTTTCCTCCCAGTTAGCAAGCAGCCTCCATTATTTGGCCGATAACATTTCAAAGAGCCAAGCTATGCCTCTTTAAGCTTTGAATTAGTTCTAAGGCCCAAGAAAGGGAAAATGGGTGCTAGGGTAGACTAATGTAGAGTTTGATAGAGGAAGAATTTGGCATCTGATTGGTTAAAGGAAGAACTCCATGCCTATGCATCATGATGGAACGTGGTGGGAATGATTGGGACAAATCACCTGGCAATTCACAGCTTAACCTCAGATTTTATTTCTAAATAGAAAATTTGAGAGCCCCACCTGGAGACTCAATAGCCATTGAATGAGTGTTACAGTCTGTAGGAGTCATTTGGGCCATGCTAATTCAAGGATGAGGTGTTTTTCCTTCCTAATGCTTATGCACAATATTTGTTAGGACTCACCTTCTTCAGCTGGGAGTTCTGGGGTTCCAAGACAATATGTTGAAAGAGGAAAAGAAAGGGAAAAAGAGAAAGAAAAGCTGGTTAGGATTATTGCTAGTATGACTTTTGCTGAGTGGTCAAGCAAAGGTGGCAATAGAGAAGAGATATAGGTAAAACTATTCTGGATTTACAGAGAAGTTGGTTCTGCCTATGGAGTTTAGGGTTAATTTTCACTGTCATAACTCAACAGTTAGAAAGAGTTATATGATCATGCTTATGTTTAGGGAGTAATTGTGAGTTGCATATGGACATATCTGCAGAAATGAGCAAGCTTTTTACTGACTTCAATTTGTAAATCATGGGCCTAAATGATTGCAAAATTGGTTTGAGCATAGGAAATCCTATGGAGGTAGGACTTCACAATCCCCTCCGATCAAATTTTTATTATTTGGTAAAGGAATCCACCAAGGAATCCAGAACTTTTGACTTTATCCCATGTATTTGAGGGACATTATAAAATTAGGAAATCAGGCTATCTTCTCATTCATCCACATCTTTGGCAGCATGATATGCCCTACTCCTTACAAAACAAACTTCCCCAGATCCACCCACTCATGCAGCATCACAACCAACAATTATATTTTGTTTCTCAAAGACATCTCTTCTCAGATCCACTCAGCATCTAACTAGCTCACTTTGCTGGCTGTGTAATATCTCTTCTCTTTTATTTCGACCTCCTGGCTGCTCCTACAAGTTGCCCATCAGCAATTTTGATATCTCGTTCATACCAAAGGGAATTTACTGAGTTATTCTTAGCAAAGTAGCAGCAGCTGCCCTGTCCCCAGCATGACTATCTCCCCCCACCCTCGCAACTTTGCAATAGTCAGTTTTTCCTCTTGTGCTTTGCTTCAATGTTTGTTCTTATTCCCCTTCCATGGCCAACTCTAGACTCTGCTAGAAATCTCTATCACTTCCTTCCCACTTTCCAATAATTATGTGACCGTTTTTCTTTGATAATAGTTGGTTTCTCCTCTTTCGCCTCTACTTTCCTTTTTTACATTTTAGAATTCATGTCCATCACTGTGCATCTCTGGTTGGATTGCTTTCTTTGCTTCTCATATCTATGTCACTCTGCACATCCTTTCAGCTCTCTGGCTCTCCATTTCCCCTGCCTTCTTGTGTCCTGGCATCTGGCCAAGTGGGTACCAAAAGGGCTGTTATTTTAGAAAGCACTCACCGTTGGGTCCATATTTTTCCAGATGCCTCTTCACCTGCTCAGGAGAGAGGCCTGTATGCTCGCTTACTCCAAAGTAAGCCAGGCATTCTTCTCCTGTTTTGGCATGGGCGTTTTCCATTTTTGCCCTACCGCACCTGTCCTCTTGTTGTGTTTAAAGCTGCTTCCCACTTCTTCTGGCTTGGCCTGCTTCTGCTGTTCCCCTGCTGTATTTAATGGAGTGTCACTCGTGCCCCCGTGGAGTTCCTCCTCTTTCTCAGCAGACCATGGCCCTTGGAGCACTGTATCCAACGATGGAGGGAAAGCCCGCTGACCCTTCCTTGCACAGAAGCCTTCGCCAAACTCTGAGGCTGGCACACGTCCTTATGAGGCAGCCTGGGGACCAGATCCTTGGACATTCTCCATGGGCCCCCATTGGGTGACCAGTGCTGACATCACTTCATCCACCAACTCACATATGGTCTTCTGCAGAGAGAAAGTATTTTTGCTGACTTGAAGGGAGGATGGTTGGCTTGGGATGGGGGGAGGAGGAGAGAGGAGGCCGAGTGTCCACAGACCCATATGTCACTCAAATGCTTGCCTGTTCCTTTCAAGAGATCTCACCCTAGCCTCCCCCTCCCGCCTCCTACAGATTTAGGGTTTATTTCTGTCACTTGTCGTATGTAATGAAGATACACAGAGAAGAAATGGGCTGCCCTCATTCCCATATATGCAATTAAATCAATCTGTTTGCCTTGTCTCTCTCTTTTGCATTTACATAGGTATTATATGTATAGAATTTTAGGAGTTTTTTTCTCCCTCTTTTTTCATTTTGTTAATTTTTTCTTTGTTGGACCTATCATTCCTCTCTCCCAGTTTGCAATCTCTGACAGCAATCAAATAGATGACCAAGAGAGATTCACAAACTGAAGAGGTCTGTCACTGCTTCTAGATTTAAGAGTGTCTTTTGCACTTTTAGCTATCATGGCTTATGGCCACAATTCCTTAACCAATTGTTGCTTTTATGAGTCCTTTAATGTACATTCTATTGTAATTTCTTGCAGCAAGTGATTCTTTGGTGGTGGTGTTTTTATTAAACATTGTATAAACATTAATATAGTTATTTGACTTTAAAAACAAACATGGGGTGAGGGTTTTTTGGTTGTGTAGAATAACGAAGCAAGACATCCATTAAACTCAAATTATGTGTTCCACTACTTCAAATGCAGAGGTGTGCATGCAAATACTTAACAAGAGAGGGCTGCTGGGGATTTGCAGGGATTCAGAAGACCCTCTAGTTAAGATTCTACACAGTTTGGAGAACCCCCAAATCCCACTCTTGTCTGGCCCCGCCCACCCTTCCCCGCCCCTCCCAGGAGTCCCCACAGGGCCCGTTTTGGATGCAGGTAAGTGCACATGTGGAGGCTCAGGTAGGGTGAAAAACAGACCTCCTGGAAGTTCAGGCCCGTTTCTGGCTTCCAGAGAGCCTCCGGAACAGTGGTGGGATTCAAATTTTTTTACTACTGTGGCATGGCTTGGTATGCGTGACAGGGGAAGGATACAGTAAAATCTGCTGGTTCTCTGAATTTCCGCTACCATTCTCCAGAACTGGTCTGAACCTGCTGAATACCACCTCTGCTCCAGAGCCCAGGGAGGCCATTTTTGCCATCCTGGATGCTCAAGGAAAACCTCTGGAGCCTGGGGAGGGCAAACAACTCCCCTCCATTGTGGTGCAGGAGGTCGAGTAGGCCACACCCACCATGGCCACACCCACCCAGCAACCGGGCAGAGAACCGGTTGCTTAATTTTTTTGAAACCCACCCCGGTACTTAAACAGTACACATTTTCTTCATAACAATAAATGTTTTTGCTTTTATTGACTGCAGTCACAAGGAAGATCATATTTAAAGTAAGCCCATAAAACTTGAAATACAAAGTCCAATTTATACGAATGTAAATCCCATAAAAATTGATCCACTTTTGGATGTGTGTGTATTTGTGTATGTCCCACATACAGTGCAAGGTTATAGATATTAATCCATTAATACACTGCATTCAGAAAGTATTCAGACCCATCTTCACCTTTGTCAATTTCATTATGCTACAGCCTGATTCTACAGTCACTGAAATTCATTTTATTTCTCATTAATCTGTGCTCAGTAGCCCATAATGATAAAGTGAAAACAGAATTTTAGAAATGTCAGTAAATTTATTTTTAAAAACTGAAATATCACATTGGCATAAGTATTCAGACCCTTCTTGTTGAAGCACCTCTGGCAGCAATTAGAGCCTTGAGACTTTTTGGATATAATATGACAAGCTTTGCACACCTAGATTGGTGGATTTTTCCTTGCAAATCCTCTCAAGCTCGATGAGGTTGGATGGCAACTGTTGGTGGACAGCCATTTTAAGGTCCCTCCAAAGATGTTCAATAGGGGCTCAGGCCCTGGCTGGGCCACTTTAGGAAATTCAAAACTGTTCCTAAGCCACTTCTGTGTTGTCTTGGCTGTGTGTGCTTAGGATTGTTGTCATGTTGGCAAATGAACCTTCGGCCCAGCCTGAGGTCCTGAGCTCTGTGGAACAGTTTTTATTGAGGATATCTCTGTACTTTGCTCCATTCAGCTTTCCCTTAACCTGACCAGTCCCTACTGCTGAAAAACACCCTCACAGCATGATGCTGCCACACTGATGCTTCATTGTTGGGATGATACTGGGCAGGGGATGGTTTTGAAAACCAGTGCCTGGTTTTCTCCCGACATAATTTTTAGAATTGAAACCAAACAGTACTGTGAGGTGGAAGCAGATAAAAAACCACCAAAAGATTCGTTGATCCAAGGAAAACAAGGTTTTATTCACATGTCTGCAGAGACGGGTCCCCTCAGGCATTGAAGGAACACAGAGCAAAATTCAGGCAGCATTTTTATCCCCTCTTAGGAGGCCTTGGCTCACATTCTTTCTGTTTTTAAATTGATACATGTATTTCGAAGGTTCATACTAGCTCCTTATCTAGCAAAAGTAGTTCTACGGTTTCTGACATCGCAGCACTTTATTACAGTTCCTCATTGTTCTAGCCTTATCTTGTTTTTTTTCTCTTGTGCACAAACTGGAACACTTTCTTATTTAGCAGAACTACTGAGTTTTGAGACACACTTCCTTATTCAATTCAATGGGCCATCCAACATGGCTTCGGTTCTGCTCACAGTACAATCTTGGTTTCACCAGACCAGAGAATTGTGTTCCTCACAGTCTGAGAGTCTTTTGGTGCTTTTTTGCAAAGTGGGAGTGGCTTTCATGTGTTCTGCACTGAGGAGAAGCTTCCATCTAGCCATAAAGCCCAGATCGGTGGAGGGTTGCAATGATGGTTGTCCTTCTGGAACTCTGTCCCATCTCCATGCAGGATTTCTGAAACTCAGTCAGAGTGGCCATCAGGTTCTTAATCACCTCTCTTACTAAGGTCCTACCCACCCCGCATCCCCCCAATTGCTCATTTTGATCAGGCGACCAGCTCTTGTGCCAAACTTCTTCCATTTGAGAATTATGGAGGCCACCGTGTTCTTAGGAACCTTCAGTGCAGCAGAAATTTTATTGTAGTCTTCTCTGGATCTGTGCCTTGCAATAATCCTGTCTCTGAGCTCTACAGGCAGTTCCTTTGACCTCGTGGGTTTTGCCCTGCTACAGTATACATTGTTAGCTGTGAGGTCTTCTATAGAGAGGTGTATGCCTTTCCAAATCATATCCAATTAATTTAATTAATCACAGATCAATTCCAATCAAGGTGAAGAAACATGCCAGCAATGATCAAGAGAAATGGAGGGCACCGGGCCTAAATTTCAAGAGTTGTTGCAAAGGGTCTGAATACTTATGCCTATGTGATATTTCAGGGTTTTTTAAAAAAATAAATTTATAGAAACTTCTAAATTTCTGTTTCTAAACTTCTGTTTTCACTTTGCCATTATGGGCTACTGGATGTAGATTAATGAGAAAAAAAGTGAATTTCAACAACTATGAAATCAGGCTGCAGCATGACAAAATTGACAAAAGTGAAGGGGGTCTTGAATACTTTCTGAATGCACTGTAAATCTCTTTTGTTTTAAGGAAACATATTACTCAAAATTAACAGAAAATTGCAATCATAATTAATTAGGCATGATAAATTACAGCTTGATCAAAATGGACAGATTTTATTTACTTCAGACTTTATTTGGGATCCAAACTTTTTCAATATCAGTATGAATATTTATAAGGGTATCCAAAATACTACATCCACAATATGGATACATACTCTGCTGAAATATTAAGCTATTGGGGGTGGCAGTGAAGAGAAATCTTTTTTCCATCATTTTTATTCTGAAGCTTTTTACAGAGATGTTGTTCTTTGCTTGTCTTGAGATTCTCTTCTTTTAAGTAATTTTATTAAGAATTATATTAAATTGATAAAACGGATTTTAAAAATTAAAAAATATAGAAGGTGCTGAATGCCCATTTTAAAAAAAATACAAAAAAATGAGGGAAAATGCTTCATCATCAACAAGTATATTCAACATTAATAAGTTATCACTGTCTCTTAAAATAAAAACCCAAATAGATCTTCATTCCATACCTCCCATCATGTCCTTGCATATAAAGAATTGTCATCTTTAGTTGTGTTCATAAGAAATTGTCTGAATTGACAATAGATAATATGTGGATGTTTACAGAATCTCAAGCAAGACATTAAACATGTAAACATATTAAATGAATGTAATGACAAAAATTAACATATTTTGAATTCCTTTGACTTTTCCAGGGATTTTTCTAAATACATAGCTTTCTTTCCACGAGGAAAGAAGGTCAAGACCCAATTTCTCTAGATAGTATTTCGATACCATTGAACAAGCATCTTCTAAGAAACATGAAAATTCCACCATTTTTTGAAATGCAGAGGTTATGAAAAGATGTTTGCAGTGAAATGTCATGGTTTATAACAAGTTCAGGATTGGGGATAGAAGAGCAACCATGTATTGTCCTTTACAAAGAGTGGTTCTCAATTTAACCTTCTCTTTTATCTGAAATTTTCTACTTCTAATCTAAAAGCATTAGAAAAGGAAATTGCACTGACCTCATATTGGGACAACACTATCCAAAGTATGATTCAGGCTGGGATTCAAACATTTTTACCACCGGTTCAGTGGGTGTGGCTTGGTGGGTGTGATGTGGTTTGGTGGGTGTAGCTTGGCAAAGGAAGGATACTCTAAAATCTCCATTCCCTTCCCACTCCTGGGGGCAGATTACTGCAAAACCCCATTCCCTCCTCACCCCACTAACCTGCTTTCCAGTTCCATTCTCCTGTGCAGGGCAACAAAAGAAGATCCAGCTGGGACTCGAGAGGCAAAGAATAGATGGGGACGGGGCTAGTCAGAGGTGGTATTTGCTGGTCCTCCAAACTACTCAAAATTTTCACTACCAATTCTCCAGAACTGGTCAGAACCTGCTGAATACCACCCCTGGCTGGAGGAATGGTTAATAAAGATAAAAGGAACTTGAAGAGATGGCGACATTGATTTTTTTCTCTGAGTAAAGACAACTACATTTGTTAATGACTGGAAACGAGGGGTGGGATTCTACCAGTTCACACCTATTCGCTACAACTGGTTGTTAACATTCTTTTTTTTTTTTATAAAAATTTTATTTGGGTTTTCACAAAAACAAAATAAAAGTAAAACAACTTTTTTGAAAATAGGTTATCACTTCTTCATACAGACACAAAACTCAATTTCATGCTCATTTTTATACTCTATTCCATATCTTACTACCATTTTATATTTTCTATAGTTTTTCCCCTCTTTTTGTTTCTCAACTTTATTTTAATTATCTCATCTCAATTCAAATCATTATATTTATATTTTTGTTTGTCTTGTAATAATAATAATAAGTCCTGTAATAATAATAATAATAATAATAATAATAATAATAATAATAATAATAATAAGTCCTGTAATAATAATAATTTCTTATTATCTTTTCTTATTAAGCAATTTTTCCCTGTAGTTACCAATTAGTGTATGATGCCTTTATATCCTTTAATTTTATCCATTCAAACTCTTATTTAAGCTTCAATGTATAACTTTAAGATTATAGCATTCAATAGAATACATAACTTCCAATGGTACATTCTTAAAATAGACACTATCTTCTTAAAAAAG
>BLBF01000050.1:3329701-3384323 GCA_015471245.1 Laticauda colubrina
TAGCTGTGGGATGGGTAAGGATAGCAGTGGGATGGGCAGGGATACCTTTGGGATGGGTAATAGCTGTGGGATGGGCAGGGATACCTGTGGGATGGGTAATAGCTGTGGATAGATAAGCCTCCAGTGCAAGCAGAGTGGGACTGTATGGTCCACCCTCCCAGGTGCCACACCTATGGCCCTTTATTATCAATAACAATGTAATCATTCATCAACACATTTCAACATAAACACAACTCTTTATTAAATGCCCTGTTCATTGTAGGGCCACTCAACATACATGGCACAATCTCATCAGTGTGATGAGACAGGCTCAAGGAAGCATCCATTAAGCATCTATCATCCTGTCTTGCCACTCCACTGCTCCAGCTGGGGAGTTGCACCAGTGTCTCAGGAGGTTGCGCTGCTTCTTCCCTTCATGTGAAGCTCTGTTGCGGCCTTGTACATCCATAGTGTCTATCAGGTTTCGCCCTTGCCTCCATTCACCAGGCTCCATGTCCCCATTGCCTTGTTGACGGTCCACAAGCCTGTTCTGCAACACTGGGTAGCGGGTGCGCATGAGATTGTGCAGGATGCAGCAAGCTTCCACGATCCTCCTCACGGTCTCTGGGAGATGCTGCATGGTGGTGAGAAGTACCTGGAACCTGTTGGCCAGGATGCCAAAGGCGTTCTCCACCACCCGCCTTGCCCTGGACAGCCTGTAGTTGAAGATCCTCTCTTCACAAGTGAGGCATCTGGAAGTGTAGGGCTTCTTTGGAGTTTTTTTCCTCTCCTTTGCTGATACTTTGCTTGTGTGGAATGACCATTCAAAGTTATAACGGCACTGAAAAAAGTGGCTTACATTTTTCACACTTATAACTTTGCAGCATCCCCAAAGTCATGAGAGGCCAAGCGAGAAGATGCATGCCTTGATGTGAGTGATATTGAGTTGGCCATGCCCAGTCAATAACATGACCACCAAGCCACACCCACCAATTAAGTCACACCCACAGAACTGGTTGTTACAAAATTTGAATCTGACCCCTTCTGGAAACCCTTTATGTACTTTTAGATGAAAACAGGGGGGGGAAATGAACCTGCGAGCCATGATATAACTACAAAGATGACAAAATATAAATGTTAAGATTTGAAATGCATTTTTACAATTACAACCATTATTGCTTCTCAGGTTTCCAATGAACAAAGGGGGAGGGAAGGGGGAGATGGAATGTAGGCTCCCAACATCAAGAAGACAAGCATGAGAGCCAAGGACACTTCAGCAGGTGTTTGCTAAAGCTAAAGACTTGTCTCATAACAATACAATGAGACTCAGTTGAATAATGTGACCTGCACTAATGTGGGGGAAGGAAAAATCTGTACTTTGATTATGTTGGTTTGCATTGGAATTAATTAGATTTGGTTTTACTCTCACCAGTGCCAAAATGATGTACTCAATAAAGTTTTGCATTAAGTGATTGGATAGTCTTGACTGTGCCTGCTTTGGTTGGGTTTGTCCTTCCATAATATTGACAATAAATCTATTTATAGATTTATATAAATAAATCTATTTTTATTTATAAGTGCTGTAAAGAAAGATAGGAGCTGCTTCTTTATATCTGTCTTGTTTTCTTTTTTTTCTTTATTTATTTATCACTTTTTCTTCCTTTCCTTTTTTAAAAAAAAAATATTTATTGTTTTTACTCTGTAAAAAAGGTTATCCAAGAAAATTATTTTTAAAAAAAAAAACAACTCTAGCTCTACAATGCTCAATTTGTTCAATAGTATTTGTCTTCACACCTCCCAGTTGGTAGACATCTGGTTTTAATAGGGGTGGCGGGGACGATTGTCACAGGTTTACTTAATGGCAGGAGCCTTCTGTCACAGCTTTTGAAAGACTCTGTTTCAAGATAAGATACCGGAAGAAGAAGGGAAAGCAAAGGACTTGAAGTGCCTATCAACAGCTAATGTTTGGGATGAGCTTTTCCAGGGATTCTAATTCTTCTCAATAGGGCTAAACATGTCATTGTTGTTTTAATTCTAGTAATTATTTATAAATTTGCCTATAAATGATCATATGCAAATTTGATGTAGGCATACATCCCAGTTTGTCCCATGAAGGTGCATTTCTCTTACTAGCAGTCAAGCCAAAACTAGGCTTAAATGGCTCAAAAATCTGGTAGAAGTCTATTTTTCCACAGTGTCTTAACTGTGGTAATGGAATATGGGGAAAAGGGAACTCCTGTTTTTCTTCTTTCTCCTTCTCCTTCTTTTATAATATACACAACAACTTTCAGTCCTTTAGCCAATATTGTTCTTCATTCACATTGACTTCATCCCAAAATATTGGGATGTTGTAATTTGTCAGTATAGTAAATGTGCCAATCCAAACACCGTTGCCTTTTTATAATTGGCAGATGGAAATTTTTGTCAATGAGCAGATTTTCTAAGCATCGCCCAAGATTTTTTACTATGGCACCCAGTATGCTGATAATCATTGGAACTACCACTTCCATTTATTATTATTATTTAATGTAGGAATATATTAATAGTTA
This sequence comes from Laticauda colubrina, assembly GCA_015471245.1. Taxonomy (NCBI): domain Eukaryota; kingdom Metazoa; phylum Chordata; class Lepidosauria; order Squamata; family Elapidae; genus Laticauda; species Laticauda colubrina. The sequence continues at coordinate 3,332,230 of BLBF01000050.1, forward strand.
TTAATTGTAACTATATGTATTATGGTTCATTGCACAGTGAATGTTTAGGCTGGATTTGGCATTTTTATCTACCTCTCAAGTCCTTCCAAAAGATGTGGCATAGGCAGACTGTGGTATTAAAGGTATCATCACAGGATGTAAGCTGTTCCAGATAAAGCTGTAATTGGCTGGTAGTGATTTTGTCAATGCTGCTGATGTTTGAAAGACATTACAGATGTTTGGTTGCACCCAAGGCATCTACTACTATTGTATTATTATGATTTAAAAAAGAGTCCCTGCATTTGATATTTATAAAGAAGTCACATGTTTTTGCCAGGATACAACCCAAGTGTGATAGAGCTCCCTCCACTCATCAAGTAAAGAGGTGTTGAATGTGTCTGGGTAGAATATCTACAGGCTTGATGGGGGAGGAGGAGGAGAGGAGGAACAAGAAAGGGTCTTCCACTCTGAAAGACTTTCCAATCTAGCAAGAAGTGGGGAGAATAAGAGCATCTGGAACCATCATAAAACAGTAAGGTGAGTTGATATCTTCCAAGGGGAATATTCCCCTTAAAATCTGACATAGTTTCTGCATGATAGAGAGCTGATCATGATCTGTGGAAATCATCTCCAGGGATACCCCTGAAAGTCAAGAATGGGAAGCACTGAATGGAACACTGTTTCACTGCAATGGTGACACTTGGCAGTTTCCCTAAGTCCAACTTAAATGGTGAACAGGATGCCTGGCTTCATCTTATCTGCATGTATACTTCTTAGCCATCCCACTGTCTGCCAGTTAATTGGAAATGCTCTTCTCAGCAAAGGGCAAATTAAGGTTAATTTTAAAAAAAACTGGGAAAGTTCTAATTTCAGTTCCCCGGCATTGAATCATATGTAAATGTGAAGAACTGTAAACTCTTGTGACTTCCCACAATTGTCCAATACTTAACAGTTCCTAGATGGCCCTCTCTATCCTTTGCACCAACATGTCCCTGATGAAATTTCTTTTTAATGTCAAGTTCTCAAGATGCCACCTTCATTTCATCTCTAACCCTTCCCCAAGAGACCTCAAAATCATTCTTAGCTGATCCAGTGTTAATGTAGTGTTTTCCCCCTTAAGCAGACCAGCCTCAGTAGTTTTGCCATAGGCACAACTTGACACAATTAGCCTGGTACCTAGTGGTGTGACCCCTGAATCCCGTGTTACGGAACTCTTCTGTTTTTCTTCCTCTACTCAAGACTTCTCTGGATCAACTCCTACTTTAAAAACCTGGATCAGCCTGAACAGCTACTCACCATGGGGACAATCAGGGAGGGGGTCATAACACAATAGAGGAGGAAAGAATCAGGTTTGTCTCTGCTCTTCCCACATCTCTGGTGTTCAGGTTGTTTATGAACATGGCTTTGAGGCTCTCAGGGAACAATTACACTTCTGTTCAAAAGGCACAAGTGTTTTGTGTGGCACAAGTGTTTTGTGTGGGCGCATTCTCAGAGACCCCGGTGGTCAGCTGATATTTCAACTAACTGCAGCACAAAACATTCCCTTGCCACATTTGTTTCTTCTAATGTGTGCTCATGATGCAGCCTTCATTTATCTTTAAGTTGAACTAGTGTTAAAGAAATATATTCCTACCTTAGTCCAACTGTCTAAAGTTATTCCCTAGGTGGGCAAAATGTGAGGTTGAGAGACTGAATAGCTAAATATTACAGGCTCTCTGAGCTTCATTGTTTTCTTGCAGTCATTCCACTATGTAAACTAGAGTGATTATTTCAGCCCTGAGCTACAAATATTCTCCTTTATTGGAAGCTAAATATTCCTCTATGGAAGAGATCTCTGAAAGTTTTTTTTAAAGCAAAAAAGAAAGTTTAGTTATATGGCAAAAAGAGAAAGTAATTTGGAACAACAGTCTTGTCTCCCTGGCAAGATGTGTGGGCATAAGTTCCCAATACATACACACAGATATATAAGCACAGACATATTTTCCAATGAATATTTACATGGGAAAGGATACAAGTCTACGCACAGAATTCTTGCCATTTGCTTAGGCAACGTCACCCCAAAAGGTATGCAATTGAGATTCTCCTTTTCCCTTTAGAACCAGTACTATGATCACTGAAAACCAACCACTATCCAAATTTACTTCTAATGTTCTTGAACATTTACACTGAATATCGCCAGTATTGATGGTTGCATGATTGCTGCTGATGAACCAGGCATCCCACTCAAAAATATCTATATGCCCCCAACTCAACTTGGCACCTGGTAGACTGGAACAAGGGAATCCCGTTGGTCAATAAAACCTCTGCCCCTTTTTGCTGGGCATCTGCAAGTAGCCATTACTGCCTTCGCACCCAGATGCTATGTGATTCCTCAGAACATTCAATCCTTTGACCTACGAACACCAAATCCTTATCTGTGTATGATATGGGGTAGTAAAAGAGAAGGTAGGGTTACTTGGTGGGTGCTTCAGTAACGTGCTTTGCTTTGACCTTATGTTGACCCCCCAGCCAAATTCAAACCTGGCTAGCAATTAGCACAGCCTCTATATCTTCCGGGACCATAAGAAGCCAGATCTTCTTCTCCTTCTACACCAGCCTTTTTAAGCTGGGTTCCCTGACCCATAATTCTCTTCTCAAAAGAAACACAAAGTTGGGGAAAGGACAGTATATAAGCACCACAGCAGGCCAAGCTGAAATCCTCAGCGGTGACAGAATAACAAAGTGGGAAGTGATCTTAGAGGTCTTCTAATCCAACTGTTTGCTGAAGCAGAAAGCCCTATACCTTTACAGATAAATTGTCCAATCTCTTCTTAAAAACCTCCAGTGTTGGAGCACACACAACCTCTGGAGACAAGTCCACTGATTAATTGATCTGATTATCAGGCAATTTCTCCTTAGTTCTAGGTTGGTTGGTTTCCACCCATTGTGTCTTCTTGTGCCTTCAGGTGCTTTGCGGAACAGGCTGACCTTCTCTTTTTTTGTGGCAGCCCCTTAGACATGGGAACACTGCTATTATGTCACCCCAGTTCATCTTTTCATTAAACCAGACATATCCAATTCTTGCAACCATTCTTCAGTCTCCAGCCCCCTAATCATCTTTCTTTGCTCTTGTCTTTCTAGTCTTTTTTATATTGTGGCAACCAAAGGTGGATCCAATGTTCCAAGTGTGGTCTTCAAAGATATTATAAAGTTATACTAATTGTACTGTATTAATATGGTTGACTCCTAACCTCACATTCTGATTGGCTAAGAAAGCCACTATAGGGATTGGTTCACTAGGAACCAATCCTAGGAGCCGTTAAAAAGACAGAAAAACCAAACTAATGTCATTGGCTACAAGCCGGCAGGCAAGCCCCTATAAAAGGGCTGCCACGGCTTGAGCCAATGTTCCGTTTTCACTTGTAAATCAACTAATAAAGACTTTGTTGTTGGAACCCGGTCTACCTTGCGTTTTTCCGAACGGAACACTAATACTTTATGTACCTCTGACAAAGGACATTTTCTCCATCCCTTTTTTAAAAAAAGGTAACCTGCTTTTGGAGGAAACCGAAGTCTTAAAGATATTTGTAAAATTTAGTTAAACTTTAGTTGGATGCATGCCTATTCATTAAAAATAAAATAAAATTGAAACATGCCAGATTAAAATACACATGCAGACACAATAAATTGCATGAATAACTGGAACAAATGGAATTAATCAGAGTCCTACATATTTCTTAGAAGAAAAACTGGGATCTAAGAACCCAAAAGAACTCTTAAGGTCAAGCTGGGCCACTACAATAAATATACACAAACAAAACAAAATGTTATTTATAATGCCCTCAAAGGGTGCTACGCAACCACAATTATACTCAATGCACTGATATAAAAGTGATAATTGCACACACACTATGAAATCAAGTCACTACTTAAACAAGAATAAATGCAAATACATGCAAACCCCTAACGTACTTTAGGACCTTCTATCCTGTTGCTCAACTGTTTTGTTTCTTGTTTTTAAAACAATTCTCAAAATCAATTCACAAACCTGTTGTTTGATAGAATATACCCCTATGTTTTCCCAAGCCAACTGAAACAAAAGGCCAAAAATTTCAGCCTCACTCCACTGCCACTCTCATTCCCACATGTCTCAGAAATCAACAACAGTAATACTGACATTAACTTGTAGCACTGGCCCAAAAAAAGCCAAATCTCCTACCCTTTCATAAGGGGGTCTTGTTATGTGCTCAGGCTTAAGACTCCAAGTATGTTAAGTGTATTAAGGCTCCTGTTTCTTATATTGATACTTATGTTGATATCGATATATATCAATATATATCAATATATCTACATCTCTATATCTACATCTCTATATCTCTATCGCTATATCTATATATCATGTATCATGTATCATATAGCATAGCGCATAAAGAACATAGCACCTAGGGGACGGACACACACAGACATGTATTAGGTGCTATGTGCTCTATTATGTATGCATGTATGTATGTATGTATGATATGAAATGTGTGTGTGTGTGATAGGTAGGTAGATAGATAGATGATAGATAGATAGGTAGGTAGGTAGGTAGGTAGATAGATAGATAGATAGATAGATAGATAGATAGATAGATAGATAGATTTCTATTATGCTCGTACTTGGTTTTAATTGTTTTTATGATTGTTCACCATCCAGAATCATTTGTTTGAATTGGGAAGCTATAGAAGTTGAATGAATGAATGAATGAATGAATGAATGAATGAATGAATGAATGAATGAGCAAGCAGGCTTATCCAACTTTGTGCTTCTTTTTGGTCTCTGAGAATCGAGATATCAATGAGGCCTTTTTTGATCTGCTCAGCAATGTTTATGTTATGGTTATATGTCCAAGGGTTTGTGCAGGCCTGGCAAATGCTTACAGCTGAATTTCATTCTGTTAAAAAGGGCTTGCAAGATGAGGACTTTGATGGATGGATCTTGTAAGGGGAAGGACAAAATAAACCCAGCTATAATAATAGACATGCTATAGATATAGTGAACTGGGGGGGGGGGGGGGTAAGGCAAAATGGCCAGCTCTGTTCCAGAATCCAATCCGTGAGGTCCATGTGACCTCATGTGTATTCCTAGAGAAATACAGCCCCATGAAGTATATCCAGACACAGTTTATCCTATTCTATCCTACCAGCTCTTAAAATCTTCTGCAATACAGATAATATTCATCCGTTTATACAACTCAACCTAGTGATTTCTGTTCAAGCTGGAAACAGGTGCTTACTTACTGCTTTTCTATCCTGACTCCATATGATTCGGAGCAAGAAACCATTGGCCACAGCAAATCAAGCATTTGATTTGAAACATCAAATATTTAACTCAATTGCCTGACTTTGAGAGAGCTTCTTGAACCAGTTTTTCCCTTGCTATATTTTCTGAAAAAGAAAAATTCATTTAGAATTACGTGAAATTGTTACCGCTTTGAGAACAGGAATCCGATGTTAATCAGACTTATGTACATTTCTATGAACAACTGCCTCCATGGGCAGAAAATGTGATGAAAGTGAAAAGAAATTTTCATGCATTTATAAGGACAAAAATAAGCAGAAACTTGCTAAAGTAAATTTGACAAAATCCAAAACTGGATGCAGTACTCTCGGTGTGGTCTTACTAAGGGTTTATAGAGTGGAATTAGTACTTCCCTTGATCTTGATTGTATCCCTCTGTTAATACAATTTAGGATTGCATTGGCTATTTTGGCTGCTGCTGCACACTGCTGGCTCCTATTTAGCTGGTTGTCCACTAAGACTCCAAGATCTCTCTCACAGTTACTGCTATTGAGCCTGGTTTCATCCACTCTATATGTGTGCTTTTGGTTTTTCTTGCCTAATGTAGGATCTAATAATTTGAATGCTCCAGCAGCAACCATCACCAAGCCCCATCAACTAGAATTCTAGTGAAACCAGATCAAATAAATAAAAAATGCAGAAGAAGGCCAATGGTATAACTGAAAACCACAACCTCTAAGAATCCAAAATCTTTGCTGTTGAGTTTCAGCTCATTGAGGCTGTGTCAAAAATAAATTGGCTTCACAGAGTTGCTAGTTCCAGAATGGGGCAGAGGAAACTTTATGTAGAAGGGCTGTTGGATAAAACCAGTTGATGGCAAAGAATATATCCAACTTAAACAATCTGAAAGAATCATTAAATAAGACTTCTGCAATTGAATTGCCTGCATTTAAAACAAATGTAGTAATTTTTAAGGACAAGGATCAAATCAGAATGACTGCACTGAGCTGAGGAGTATTTTTTTTCTCAATGTCATTTTCCTTACTTGAACTTTCACCTCAGACTGGCCTTTGACTCATGCAATAAACAGAATTTGGGGGATCAACGTTCAAAACTATGGCAAAAATATATATAATTATAGCTTAAATCAAGGGGGAACAAGCTTTTTTTTCAAGCTGAAGGCTGAAGTTCCAAAAATAGATAGAGGCATATAGGTGAGCAAGAAGTAAAACTAAATCTGATCTTTTTAATTTAAAGAGTTATATAACACCAAATCGATTACAATTTGAGACCTCCGTATAATTTGATGCATTTAATATTGATATGTTTGTCACACACATACACTCTCCTATAGTTATGCTTTCTTCTGATCTTTTTTCTGAAAGAGGCATTATTTGTGGTCTTTTTCTTTGCTTCTGATCCTGTGCCAGTCCTCCATCAGTTCTCAAATACAATAATTAATACCACTGAGATTTGACCAGCTGTCCTCTTCCGGATCCCTCTGATAGATGCCATCATGCACTGCTCACTTGAATTCAATAAAATATTCCAAGTATCTTTCTAATGTGTTCCTTTCTAATGTGTTCCTTTGATATCCCAGATTTCAATTTGCCCCAAGATTGCCCTCTTCAGCTGTGATGGATTACAGTTCTCATCAGCCCCAGGTAGAATGTCTTCTCATTTGCCTTGACAAGCTGATAAATCAAAGGATGGACACTGGAGAACATGAAGAGAACAAGAAGCAAATCCAATTAGGACTAGGAAAAATTGAAATTGAAATTTGGAAAAGCAAATCCAATGTGTCAAAGGTCAACCTCATATTCACATTCATCTCTCCTTATTTAACCAAGCTATCTTGGACAATTTGTCTCACAAATAAGTGTGTGATGATAATCACATAAATAAAAAGCTGCAGATTCTTCAACACAGTATTTTATTTGGGGTGGGAAACATTTTTATGTTTGACTTTCTACTGAAGCCCTTGTGCTGGCAAACCAAAAGGAAAAAAATATTTAATTTTGCAATCAAGTACCTCTAAAGCAAGCACCATGGTAAAAAGTAAATAAATAAAATCAGAAACCATTTAAAGCAATTAAAACCCACTAAAAATGGTTTAAGAGGGCAGATTATAATCATGTGTCTTAAACCCTTCTAAAATTCGAGAGAGGGAGCGCCAACTGTAACATTATAGTTTGGGAACAACCCAGGAGAAAGCCCTTCTTCTCAACTTTCAAATATTACTTTTCTTCCTCATGATAGCAATGCTATTCAGAGAGGAAAAAAATGGATTGACTAGGGTGACACATTGCTATATCAGATACTTACCGCATACATGGGAGTTTCTTAGTAGAAGGGACATTTTTCATCTGTTCTGTTGAGAGACATATTTTACACCTAGCCATCATTAATTTTTTGTCTCTCTGGCTTAGGCCTAGCATGTTGCATAGACTCAGCTACTAGCAATTATACATGGTAGTTTCTGGTTTGTGGGTTGAGTAAACCCTGCCAATTGGCTTATTCCAATTGGTCCAAGTCAATGGGGAAACTGAGGCATTGCTTTGATCTATTTATTAGCTTGAAATAATGGCCTGTTTTGTGGGCACAAGGGTGGGATGCAAGGAATGGAATGGACTAAGCCTATGTTATATTTTAGAAATTGTGAGTTTTGAAGCAAATATCCAGAAGTGTGCTGGAGAACACTTCTAGGAGCCTCTTGTTACATTTTGGGAGATTATCGAAGCCCCTTGTTAAAACAAAAAAAAAAAATCTATAAAATTAATATTGGTACTTCTAATTTCTGTGGTCCAACTCCAGAGATAGAACTGATTTGAATCCACAGGCTATTTAATGGTCGCTATGGTGCCACTCTGAGCAAGAGCAAGCCAGAAGCCCACCTGTATGGGGCTCCGGGTCAAGTTATGCAATGGAACAGCATGGGAAACCTATGAATTTAAGTGCTGTACAGGGAGGGTGTAGAGTTCCCTAGGACTAATAACAAGCCCAGCTGCTGCATCCCGCATGGCTCCAGTTACCGCTGCAACCTTTTGGGATTGGCAAAGTCAGTGGCCACAAGAGAGAATGGAAAGGAGTGGGAGGCATGGAGAAAAGAAGAGAGGATAGGAGAAAGCAGGTTCTGGAAAAGAATTGGGGTGTTCGGTACCCTTGAGAATTAGAGCATTGGTGTAGAAAACCAAACCTGTGGCAAATCCCCATAGATTGCTAGTTATGATTTTCTTTTTTCTTTTTTGAAATAGTAAGGAATGGAGAAGAAAATAGAAATGAGGTACAAGGGAAAATCTTTCCATCCCTGCTTCCCACATCTACCCAGGTTCTCCTTGGGAATTCTGGACATCTATTCCTAAACCTATTTCTCAAATCTAAACCTAACCCCTTTCTTAATATTCTCATGAATATTAAGAAAGTGAATTTAGGCTTCTATTGTTCCCTTTTCCCACATATGTGATGCTAACTGGAGACAGAAATCAGAACATCAGAACCATATTCTGGCTGATGTAGGCATCATGTTTTTATTATACATATAAGAAATATTCAAACAAACAATTTTGGAATCTCCAGAAGGGGAACTTTATGCAGACTTAATAAAGCCATGGCCATCAGTTACCTTAGGTCATCCCCAAATTATTTAGTTACGGGGAAGCGGGAGCACATCAGAAAGTGCATGGGGCTCATACTGGGTTAATGGCCTGGGTTCCCCATCAATGTCCTTGTTTCAACTTGTAGTGCCAGGAGATGCAGCTGGTGAGGTCAGTTACCCCATCCCATCTTCGACTTATCACCCTTCTCCAGAACTTCTCCGCAGAGGAATGGGGTTACCTCAGGCCATACTGCCAGGCCCAAAGGGGATGACTGTGGGACCAACCCAAGGTGAGCAAAGTCTGGTGGGCCTGGAAGCTCCCTGTCACCAAAGCCCCCTTCTGTTCATAACAGAAATTCTCTTTGTTTTGTTCGGAAAACACACGAGGTAGACCGGGTTCCAACAACAAATACTTTTATTATAACCAGTCAGTAACGGAACGCCGGCTGAAGCCGGGGCCAGCCCTTTTATACAGGCTGGCTTGCCTGCTTGCAGCCAATGGCAGTTATTTGGATTTGCCGCCTTTTTGGCAGCTCTTTGGATTGGTTCCTAGTGAACCAATCCACTGTTCTTTTTCTTAGCCAATCAGAATGGTAGATTTGGAGTCATCCACTTTGCATACAGAACACCCCTCCCCCCTTAGTTCAGTCCTACGTGGTGACGTAGTCTCGCAGGTAGGTGGGGCTTTTTCGGACTCGACTTGACCTGCGCGGTTCATTTTCAGTGAAGACTTCGACCGGTTCGGATGGGGCCGCTGTGTCGTCCGTCCTTCCCTCTGGAACCGTCTGGAAGGGTGAGTCGGCCACTTTACCGCCGCCTGAGTTTCCCAGGCCGGCGGTTCTGCCGCTCCCTCCCGTTTCCTCGGGGCAGGTCGAGCTGGCCTGGCTGGCCCCTTCCGATGGTCTCTTTCCATGGGTCTCTTCAAACGGTGAGTCTTTTGTTGGCTCTTTTTGGTCGTATTGAATGTTAGTTTTATTTTTAAATAGTTCTTTATTCGTTTCTCGCCTTTCCCCCCCCACCTCGGTTTGCATTTCGCCGGGTTTTTTTGTGAATGTTTGTAAGTCCGTGGTTCTTTCTATAATTCGAGATCGAAGCTGGTCTATGTGCCGCTTCCACTCCCTGCCATCGTCTAATTTAACTCGGTAGGATTTGGGGCCTGTAATTTGGATAATTTGCCCGGGTAGCCATACCGGGTCCCCGGTGAAATTTTTTGCGTAAACTAAATCGTCTGTTTCGAATTGTCTGAACCGTGTTGAGGAGTCAGGGGGGTTTTCTGGGGTAAAATTTGGGTGTAACCTATCCAGGTGAGATCTTAATTTTCGCCCCATGAGTAGCTCTGCTGGTGATTTATTTGTGATAGTACTGGGTGTTATGTGCTGGAGTGTGAGCAACCGGTTTACTTTTTGTTGGATATCTCCAGCGTCCATTCGTTCCAACCCTTCTTTGGTAAACCGGACCATTCTCTCAGCCCTGCCGTTCGCAGCCGGGTGAGCCGGCGCGGTTAGTGCATGTCTTATACCTAGGGAGGCTAGGTATTGCTCAAATGGTATGCTGGTTAGCTGTGGCCCATTATCTGAGACGAGAATGTCTGGTATGCCATGGGTGGCAAACAGACTGTCTAGTTGCTTTATTATGGCTTCTGTTGTCGTTGATGGCATGATTTTTACTTCAAGCCAATTGGAATAGGCATCAACGACAATCAGAAAGGTATGCCCCTTGGTAGGCCCCGCGAAGTCAATGTGTATTCTTGACCACGGTCCTCGAGGGGTTTCCCAGTCCTTAACAGGTGCCTTTGGTGGGGATGGTCTAATTGCCTGGCATTTGTGGCATGAGCTTACCCAATACTCTATGTCCTTATCAATACCCGGTCACCACACATAACTTCTGGCGAGGCTTTTCATCTTAACCATTCCCGGGTGCCCTTCATGTAACAGCCTAAGTACCCTGGGCTGCAGTTTAGCAGGAATTACTACCCGATCACCCCACAGCAAACACCCCTTTTGGATGGAAAGTTCAGTCTGTCTGGACCGGAAAGGTTTTGAATTTTCAGTTTTTTGATTCTCCGGCCAGCCTTTACCTACCCAGCTAAGAACGCGGGCAGTCAATGAGTCTTTTGCGGTGGCTCTGGCGACATCATACGCTGATATGGGTAGATCGGGGCAAGTCTCGATTTGTAGCGTTGTCATCGCTGGTGCCGGGTCTGCGTCGGTTGTTGGTAAGGGCGCTCTGCTCAAAGCGTCCGCATGGGAAATTTGTTTCCCTGGTTGGTGTGTCAGAGTGTAGGAATAAGCCGCCAGGAACTCTGACCATCTCGTCATTCTTGGTGACAGTATATTAGGTGTTGGCTTGTTTCCCGCCAAAATCCCCATTAACGGTTTGTGATCCGTTATGATTCGAAAAGTCCTCCCATATAAATATTTGTGGAAACGTTTTACTCCAGCGACAATTGCTAGAGCTTCCCTGTCCAATTGGCTATAATTCCGCTCGGTTTTTGATAGAATCCTAGAATAATATGCGACGGGTGCTTCTCTGCCATCCGGTAGTTGGTGGCTCAGGATGGCACCTACTCCATATGGTGAAGCATCGCAGGTCACCGTTAATGGCAGAGTGTCACTAAATTGGATGAGAACGTTTGTTGATGTTAGCAGTCTTTTAATATTTTGGAAGGCTTTTTTTTCTTTGTAACCCCAAGTCCAAGTTGCCTTTTTGTCTAGCAGGCGGTGTAGCGGTTCTGCTATAGTGGCTTTGTTTGGCAGGAACACATTATAGAAATTAATTAATCCTAAGAACGCTTGTAGTTCTGTTTTATTTCTAGGTTCAGGAGCGTCATTTATCGCCTTAACTTTTTTATCTGTGGGGTGGATACCCTCTCCGTCTATTGAGTAGCCCAGGAATTCGATGTTGTTCTTAACTAGACAGCACTTCTTCTTAACTTTGAGGCCAGATTCTCTAAACTTAGTCAGAACCTTTTTCAGTCTGTTCTTTAATTGTGTTTCATCTCTGGCCGAGATTAGGACGTCGTCGAAATAGGGAACGACTCCTTGTATGCCATTTAGAAGGCGTTCCATTAGACTCTGGAAGACGCCAGGGGCTACGCTTACTCCAAATTGGAGTCGGTGGCATTTGAATGCGCCCTTATGGGTGACAATAGTCTGCGCTTCTGCTGTTTCTGGGTCTACTGGGAGTTGTTGATAGGCTTGTGCCAAGTCGAGTTTGGCGAAAACTTTGCCGTTTCCCAGGGAATGAAGCAAATGCTGGACTACTGGCACCGGGTATGCGCTTGGTTGTAACGCGTGGTTCAGGGTAGCCTTATAGCCACCACAGATTCTGATGGACCCGTCAGGTTTAATGGGTGTGACGATAGGCGTTTCCCACTTGGCATGGTCCACAGGTTCTAAAACCCCTTGGGCTACTAATTTGTCCAGCTGTTCCTCTATTTTTGCCTTTAGTGCAAAAGGAACTCGCCTGGCTTTTATTCTTCGTGGGGCTATTTGGGGGTTTAAATTGAAAGAAATGGGGTTTCCCTGGTACTTGCCCAGTGATCCGTCAAAAACGTCCTGGAATTCTCGGATAAGGTCGTCTTCCCAGCCGGTTGTAGTCACTCGATCGACCCCGGTCATCACGATGCCCAATGGTGCGAACCACTCGATGCCCAGGAGGCTTGGTCTGTCTTGGTTGACTATGGTCAGTGGAAGCACCTTGATGTGATTCTTGTAGGCGACTCGGAAATGTCCCTTGCCCATCACAGGGATTTGGTTCCCCTGATAGTCTTTGAGGGTTAGGTGCTGCTTCTCCAAGTCTTTGGTTTTGATACCTGGGACTAATTGTTTAATTGTGTCCCACGATACCATGGAGAGGAAGGACCCCGAGTCCACTTCCATCTAGCAGTGTTTTCCCTCGATTTCTACGACGATTTTAATTTTTCTCCCACTTTCCGTCTGGGAGCTCTGGATAATGACAGTTTGGTGTGTATTGGCTCACTTTTCTTGTTGCCATTTTCTTTCGGCTCGATTGGGCTCGGCTCGTGTTGGGGAATTTCTGCGTCTCGTCGGGCTGTAGGATTTTTTGTTTCTGCAGACCTTCTCGATGTGCCCTCTTTTTTTGCAATGTCGGCAGATGGCATCGAGGAATCTGCATTCGGCTCGTGGATGGTTTCCTCCGCAGCCAGCGCATTCCCGCCAATTTCTCCTTTCGCGCTCTTTTTTGTTTGTGAGCAAACGGTGGACCTCGTCATCCTCTTCGCTCGATTCGTTTGTTTCGCCCGACTCTTCATAGTGGGTCGTGGTGGCAGGATGCTTTCTATCTTTGGCTGGTGTTTCATCGCTGCGTGTGTTCATCTTCTTAAGGGCCACTGCAGATTTTTTCGCAGCTTCAGCGGCTGTGGCTTCCGCAATGGCTTCGGTAACGGTGATGTTGGGCTTGTTGAGCATTTTACTCTGTGCGGTTGAGTCTCTCAGGCCCAACACCACGCGATCTCTCATTGCCTCGTCTATGTTTGAGAATTCACACTCACCCCCTATTTGTCTGAGTGCAGCGATGAAGTCGGCGACGGTTTCTCCCTCTCTCTGGTCTCTTCGGTAAAATTCATGTCGCTTTATTAAGTTAGACACCATCGGAGCGTAGTGTGCTTTGAGGAGTCTCTGCAATTCTGTCCACGTTAATTGTTTAACGTCCCAAGGCTTAGCGAGGGCTTTTGCCATTTTAAACACGGTTGGTCCGCAGTGCGTCAGGAACACGGCTCTCTTGCGTTGTTCGGAAATGCCTTCCATTTCGTTGCTCTCCAAGTACATTTGGAAGCGATCAGCATAGGAATCCCAATCCTCTTCGTTGGGATTGAAGGGTGCGGGCGGTGCGTTGTTTCCAGACATCTTGGTTACAGTCTGGGCTTCTATCACCGCGTGCAGGTTTTTCCGTTCAGGACGATCCCATCCTCGTCACCAGTGTTTTGTTCGGAAAACACACGAGGTAGACCGGGTTCCAACAACAAATACTTTTATTATAACCAGTCAGTAACGGAACGCCGGCTGAAGCCGGGGCCAGCCCTTTTATACAGGCTGGCTTGCCTGCTTGCAGCCAATGGCAGTTATTTGGATTTGCCGCCTTTTTGGCAGCTCTTTGGATTGGTTCCTAGTGAACCAATCCACTGTTCTTTTTCTTAGCCAATCAGAATGGTAGATTTGGAGTCATCCACTTTGCATACAGAACACTCTTAACATCTGAGAAGATCAAGATAGACTCTTCATTCCCCAATCTCAAAGTTCTGAGGGAGGCAGAGATCTGGACTTTTTGATCACAGGATGCCCAAATCCCCACTGTATTTTCTGCAAAAGTTTTCACTATCAGTTGCTTAGCAGAGGCCAAAGTGGAGGGGACACTCAACACTGCTTTTTTGTTGAATTAAAATCTTGGACAAAATCAAATTTGAAATGACATGAGTAGTGTTCTGTATTTTTCTTCTAGCCTTTCACTTCTGCCCTTTCCACAACATTCAATTTATTCTCAATCCTATCTAATTGTGGCCTCTCACAAAACTAAGTTGTGTGATACTGATTATAATAGTTTTTAGCAACATTTTTCATTAGAATTCCAAAACAGAGTGGAATAAATAAATCCAAACCTTAATGCCATATATAATTACAATAATTAAACCATAAATCAGAATCAAAGCAGTAATGATCATATGGATAGATAGCATCATTTTTATAGACAAGGAATGGCACTCATACCTACCCCTCCTGAAAAAGAAATCCAGAAACCATGGATCATAAGTGGTTATTTGCTACGGGGATAAAGTGGGGGGGGGGGGGTTTTGTAGTGTCACAATTTTTTTAAAAAATTGATTAAGCTTGTTCAGGCCAAAATGTTGTCAATGGACATTATGGCTTTTTGCTCCATAACTTTGCTCTTGCACGCTTGTTTAAGTTTTGCCAGCATGAGCGAAGTGGGAATGCTATCAAAACTCATCTTGCTGTATGCAAGTCTACAGTGGTAGCACAAAGTTTGTAAAACCTGAATAATAGTTATTAAAAATAACCAATATATTTATTACTTGTCCAACCTAATACCAATGGATTCATTTAATTTATCTGCAAGAGACCCATAAAAATTCATGTATCTTTTTAGGGATCAGGGAACCACACATGTAATTTGAGAACCACTGCAATAAACATTGCTTAACAAACAATGGTTTAACATAATTGATGAACCAAGACAGATTTCTGCTCCTAGATGGAAATTGCACCAATATATGGCTTGGGAGTACAATAATTATAAAGCTACCAATCTACCATTGATCTTCCATTTTGTAACATATCCAAAACCCAATATTGTAGTTGTTCCGTCCGGAAAAACGTGAGATAGACCGGGTTCCAACAATAAAAGTCTTTATTTCAACAGTGAAGTGAAAACGGAACAGTTTGGCTCTTTCCGCGGCAGCCTTTATATACGGCTTGCCTGCCGGCTTGTAGCCAATGACGGTTACTTGGTTTTGCCACCTTTTGGCAGCTCTTTTGGATTGGTTCCTAGTGAACCAATCCCTATGCTGGCTTTTCTAGCCAATCAAAATTGAGGATTTGGAGTAAACTATTTTATACATAACACCCGTCCCCCCTTGGTTTAGTCCTACATGGTGACATAGTCGCGCAGGTAGGTGGGGCTTCTTCTGATTCTACTGGACTTGCGTGGTTCATTTTCGCTGAAGACTTCAACCGGTTCGGAGGGGTTGCTGTCTCTCCGGCTCTTCTCCATGGAACCGCCTGGAAGGGTGAGTCAGCTGTTTTGCTACCGCTTGAGTTTCTCAGGCCGGTGGTTTTGCCACTCCCTCCTGGTTTCTCCAGGCAGGTCGAGCTGGCTTGGCTGGCCCCTTCGTCTGGATTATTTTTGCAAGTCGCATCTAACCGTAAGTTTCCTTTTTGCTCTTTTTGATTGGTTAGATGTTCTGGGTTTATTTTTAAAAGTTCTTTATTATTTTCTTGTATTTCCCCCCCCCTTCTTTGGTTTTGTTTTCATCGATTTTTATTTTTTGTGGTAGTGCGTTTGTACTTCTTTCAATGTTTCGGGAAGGAAGCTGGTCTATGTGCCGCTTCTATTCCCTGCCATCATCTACGGTTAGTCGGTAGGACTGGGGGCCTGTGAGTTGTGTGATTGTGGCTGGAAGCCATAGGGGGTCCCCGGTAAAAATTTTTGCATAGACTAGGTCGCCGATTTCAAATGTTCAGCAACGGCTGGAGGAGTCGGGGGGTCTTTCCAATGTGTAATTTGGGTGCAACCTGTCTAATTGCGACCTAAGTTTTCTTCCCATTAATAACTCCGCTGGGCTTTTGTTGGTTACAGTGCTGGGTGTGATATGTTGGAGGGAGAGTAGACGGTTGATTTTATCCTGGACATCCCCAAGGTCCATTTTCTCTAAACCCTCTTTGGTAAACCTGACCATTCTCTCCACCCTAACATTTGCTGCCGGGTGGCCAGCACGGTCAGTGCATGGCGTATACCTAGGGAAGCTAGGTATTGTTCAAATTGGATGGCAGTTAATTGTGGCCCGTTGTCGGACACTGGGATGTCCGGCAATCCATGGGTTGCAAAAAGTTTGTTAAGTTGTTTAATGACCACCTTGGTTGTCGTAGATGACATTATTACAACCTCCAGCCAATTTGAGCATGCATCTACGACAATTAAAAAGGTATGCCCCTAGTAGGACCCTCGAAATCAATGTGGATCCAAGACCAGGGGCCTCGTGGGGTCTCTCAGTCCCTTATGGGTGCTTGTGGTGGGGAAGGCCTGGTTTTCTGACATTTAGTGCAAATGGCAACCCAATATTCGATATCTTTATCTAAACCAGGCCACCAGACATAGCTTCTAGCGAGGCTTTTCATTTTTACGATACCAGGGTGGCCTTCGTGAAGCATATCCAACACCCTAGTCTGTAGTTTAGGAGGGATTACTACCCGGTCACCCCACAATAAACAACCTTTTTGGATTGAGAGTTTGGTTTGTCTAGTCTGGAAAGGTTTAAAGTTTTCAGTTTTTTGGTTTTCCGGCCAGCCTTTACCTACCCAGTTTAATATGCGGGCAGTCACTGGGTCCTTTGCGGTGGCTCTGGCAACATCGTTTGCAGATATTGGTAGTTCAGGGCATGTTTCTATTTGCAGGGTTGTCATTGTTGGCGCCGGGTCTTCCTCCGTCGTCGGCAGCGGTGCTCTGCTTAATGTGTCTGCATGGGAGATTTACTTCCCGGGTCGATGTGTCAATGTGTAAGAGTATGCTGCAAGGAATTCTGACCATCTAGTCATCCACAGGGATAAAATGTTCGGTGTAGGTTTGTTTCCTGCCAGAATTCCTAGCAACGGTTTATGGTCCTTACAATCATAAATGTTCTTCCATAAAGGTATTCGTGAAAACATTTCACTCCGGCGACAATTGCCAGGGCTTCTCTCTCTAGTTGACTATAGTTACGTTCTGCTTTAGAAAGAGTCTTTGAGTAATAAGCGACGGGTGCCTCTCTCCTATCTGGCAATTGGTGGCTCAGGATGGCACTGACTCCAAATGGTGAGGCGTCGCAGGTGACCGTCAATGGAAGTGTGTTACTAAACTGGATAAGAACGGTGTTTGATGTAAATAATTTTTTTATTTTCTGGAATGCTTTTTGCTCTCTATGACCCCAAGTCCAATTAGTTTTCTTATCCAGCAAACGGTGTAATGGTTCCGCTATTGTTGCTTTGTGGGGGAGGAATACGTTATAGAAATTTATTAGACCCAAAAATGCCTGCAATTCCATTTTGTTTTTTGGCTGTGGTGCGTCTTTAATGGCTTTGACTTTTTTTTCAGTAGGGTGTATACCCTCTCTGTCAATTAAGTAGCCCAGAAATTCGACGCGATCAGTCATCAAGCAGCATTTTTCTTTTTTAACTTTCAGACTGGATTCTCTAAATTTTGTTAGTACATTTCTTAGTCTTTTTTCTAGTTGGGTCGTATCTTTAGCTGAAATCAGGACATCGTCAAAATATGGTACGACCCCTTTTATTCCATTTAATAGGCGTTCCATGAGGCTTTGGAAAACGCCTGGAGCCACACTCACTCCAAACTGAAGTCTGTTACACTTGAATGCTCCTTTGTGAGTCACTATTGTCTGTGCCTCGGCCGTTAAGGGGTCTACTGGAAGCTGTTGGTAAGCTTGTGCTAGATTTAGTTTAGCAAAAAATTTTCCTCCCCCGAGTGAGTGTAGCAAATGTTGTACGACTGGCACCGGGTATGCACTTTGTTGCAGCACATGGTTCAGGGTAGCCCTGTAGTCTCCACAGATGTGTACCGACCCGTCAGGTTTAACTGGTGTGACTATTGGCACCTCCCATTTAGCATGGTCAACAGGTTCCAAAACCCCTTGGTCAATTAATTTATTCAATTGTTCCTCTATTTTACTTTTAATGCAAAGGGAACTCGTCTGGCCTTTAATCTTCTAGGGGCCACCTGGGGATCTAAGCTAAAGGAAATTGGGGTCCCCCAATACCTGCCTAGGGAGCCATTGAAAACGTCCTGGAACTCGTGGATCAGGTTTTTTTCCTAGTCGGTTGCGGCCACTTGGTCTACTCCGGTCATTCCGATGCCCAATGGTGCGAACCATTCGATGCCCAGGAGGCTGGGTCGGTCTCGGTTGACTATTGTCAGAGGCAGGACTTCGACATGCTGCTTGTAAGTGACTCGGAAATGTCCTAGACCTACCACAGGGATTCGATTCCCTTGGTAGTCCTTCTGAGTTAATTTTTGTTTCTGGAGCTCTTTTAATATTTGGGACCAGTTGTCTGATTGTGTCCCATGACACCATTGACAGGAAAGACCCTGAATCGACCTCCATCTCACAGGGGCCGCCTTCGATTTTTACGATGATTTTAACTTTTTTTCCGCTTTCCGTCTGAGCGCCTCCGATAGTGACAGTTTGATGGGTCTTTTCTCGGTTACTGGCTCGTTTGTTGCGCTCCCACTTTCTCTCGGCTTGTTTCGATTCAGCTTGTGGGGGAGAGTTACTGCATCTGTTAGGGCTGTTATTTTTTCGATTCCTGCGGACCTTCTTGATGTGTCCCCTTTTCTTACAAGCTCTGCAGATGGCATCAAGGAATTTGCAGTCGGCTCAAGGGTGGTTTCCTCCGCAACCGGCGCATTCCCGCCAGTTTCTTTTTTCGCACCTTTTTTTGTTGGCATATAGGCAGTGGACCTCATCGTCTTCCTCTCCGGATTCTGATGTCTCGTCAAAATCTTCATGGTGTGTGGTGGCAGGAAATTGCTTCTTCCCTCTGGTTAGGCTCATTTCGTCATTGTTCGCATTCATTTGTTTCATGGTGGCCACTGACATTTTTGCGGCTTCTGCAGCTGTGGCTTCTGTGATTGCTTCAGCCATGGTTATGTTGGGTTTATTTAGCAATTTACTTTGTAAATTAGAGTCTTTTAAACCCAATACTACTCGATCTCGCATGGCTTCATCTAAGTTCAGGAACTCACATGCTCCCCCCAGTTGTCGGAGGGCTGCCACAAAATCAGCGATGGTCTCGCCTTCTTTTTGGTCCCTTCGGTAGAATTCGTGCTGTTTGATGAGATTTGACACCACTGGTGCGTAATGAGCCTTCAACATTCACTGGAGTTTGGGCCAGATCATTTGTTTTACGTCTCTGGGCTTCGCCAATGCCTTGGCCATTTTGAATACCGTTGGTCCGCAATGTGTTAAGAAGACAGCCCTCTTACGCTGGTCTGAGATCTCTTCCATCTCGTTACTTCCTAAGTACATTTGGAAACAGTCTACGTAGGATTCCCAATCTTCTTCATTGGGATTGAAGGGTGCGGGCGGTGCGTTATTTCCAGCCATCGCTTCAAGCCTGGGTTTCAATTCGCCGTGTGCACAGTCCCACGTTTTAGGATGATCCCACCCTCGTCGCCAGTGTTCCGTCCGGAAAAACGGAGATAGACCGGGTTCCAACAATAAAAGTCTTTATTTCAACAGTAAAGTGAAAACGGAACAGTTTGGCTCTTGCCGCGGCAGCCTTTATATCCGGCTTGCCTGCCAGCTTGTAGCCAATGATGGTTACTTGATTTTGCCGCCTTTTGGCAGCTCTTTTGGATTGGTTCCTAGTGAACCAATCCCTATGCTGGCTTTTCTAGCCAATCACAATCGAGGATTTGGAGTAAACTATTTTATACAGAACAGTAATGAAAAACAAAACAAAACCAAACAGATTCCATGATCTATCTATACTCTGTTCAGTACAGCTGCAAATAAGATGTTGAAGAATCAGGGTGAACTTCATAGATTAGAGTTGGAAGGGTTTTGTAGGTCTTCTTGTCCAATCCTGTGCTACAGGTGGATCAAACTCAAGGCCCAGAGGCCAGATACAGCCATGGGGTGCTAAGATCTCGTTCATGGGGACACCCTGGAAATAGCAAAGGACCAGCCTGCAGTGCCTCTGCCAGTGAACACAGAGCTTGAGAGCTCCATTTTCATTGGCAGAGAGCTGCAGGAGGCCATTGCAGTTGAAAACAAAGCTCTCCTCGATCTCGCCTTCCTCTGCTGGAGGCAATGGATCCCACCAGCACCCCAAGCCACCACAGGTGCTCCTGGCACAAATGACCTCAAGCTGGCCACACCCACCATGGTCATGCCAACCAGGGCCCCTGAGGTCAAACACAACCCTGATGCAGCCCTCAATGAAATGGAGTTTGACAGCCCTGACTTATTCAAATCAGCTGCAATTTTGAGAATTGCAGTCCCAGCACTGAAAAATATCACAAGAGGAAAGATTGAATTAGGGAACAAAATGAAAGATAGGACATCAGTTACAAACTACCTTTTTGCTGGATTAAGAAATTCATTTGCATCCTGATATCCAGTAGCTGCCTAGTCCTTCATATCACCAGTTCATCTTTGAAACAGCTTGAAGGTCCTTGAGGGCAAAGGGAACTCTCATGAGAACTGTGTAGTGTGTGGAATGGATAAGGTTGGAGTGGGTCCAGGGGAATCTGGAATCACAGCCTTGCTCAGTTTTGAAATTCAGTGTGATCACACCTCTCAGCCTTCATAACAACATAGCATACTTGTAAGGTTTAAATGGGATAAGCCTTCTCAGTTCATTAGAAGTGTGGGTACAGCTGTTAATGTTTTCTAAGACAAAGGGAGAGCAAGATCTTTAATTAATCTGAGAATCAAAACATGCATGTCCATATCTAGATATTAAAAAACAAACATCCCCCCCAAATATCTGAAGATAAGAGATCACATGAGGTTTGGAGATCCACCAGTTTAAATGTTCAGTGACTTCACACTTGTGTGTAAATACAAATTGACTTGTTGTGGATCATCAAATTTGCTGGCTCATTTCTTCCATGCTTAGATAACCAGAATCTCCTATTCTCCTTCTGTAGGATCTCAAAACCTTCAGGATGAGATGGGAGAATTTCATCCAATATGTCATATTCAATAAGACACATACATGGGACTCAGACAACACTGGAAAGCACACACTCTGTTTTATTAGCTTTTGGACAAATGAACTGATTTTGTGGATCACTTTTTGTATCAGAGAGAAAGCTTTGAAATCCTTCACTCAGAAATCCTTCTTCCTTTAAAGCTACATTCACACATAAATCTTCTTCATAAGCCAGTATTTCCGTTAAGACCTGGTTGTGCCCCTCCTCTCTCTCTATATATAAATCACTTAAGGTAATTTCAAGTTTTCTTTGATGAGCATTTCAGGTCTCACAGCTTGTTCAGAGATCTGTTTGGAACAAAACTATCAGGGTGTTGATGAGGGTTAGTTGGTGCCCAGTTAAAATCATTGTGCTAATTGGGGAGGTGGGGTGGAGAAAAATAATTCAAAATAACATTTTTTTTCTGTGCCTGGAAGAGAGTATAAAATTAGATCTGTCTGCCAGGAGGCAACTGTAAACACAAACCACCAACCAAAAGCAAAGGTAAAAATGTCCAAGGAGAGGAAGGTAGTGTCAAAAAAATCAAGATGATAGCTGTGACCAGGAGACTGAAACCTTTTATCTTTTTACATATGTCGTGTATAAAAAATATGGTTTCGGGTAAACAAGAGGAAGGTCTGCAATCTCGTGGTCACTGTCTTGACTTTTTGGAACTTCCCACCTTCATGGGGCAGCATGGTGGCTCAGTGGTTAAGGTGCTGGGCTTGTCAGCTAGAAATCTGACAGGTTTAAGACTCAACCCCACATGATACAGTGGCTCCTGTCTTTGCCCCAGTTCCTACCAACCTAGCAGTTTGAAAGCATGCAAATGTGATTATTTAAATAGGTATCACTACAGTGGAAAGGTAACAGTGCTCAGTGACATATGTTAGCCACATGACATAGAAATGTTTGACACAGCCAAATCCATTGGCTCAATGGATTTAAAATGGAGATAAGCACACACACCCCAGAGATGACAGTGGCTAGCAGAGTAAAACCCGCAGGGACTCCTTTACTTCCTATCCTCCACCTTCATATCCTCAACAGTTAGGGTCCCAGAGATGATTGCATAGAGCCAATAACAGCTTGTGGTACTCTCCTTGAAAGTAACAATTTAATTGTCAATTACAAGTTATGTCACTTGTAATGTTTTATCCTCATCTTGCGAGGTAAGTTAGGCAGAGAAATAATGCTCACCTAAGAAGCTTCACAGTTCAGCAAAGCATTAAACTGAAGTGACCTGATGCCTGGTTTAATATCTCAGCTGTTGTTCTCTGGATGTGACGGACTATAACTTACAAAATTTCCATGTAGGCCAGACAGTATTACACCAAGTGAGAGGGCTGCCTGAGGCAAATTATTTTGGCTTTCATAAGAGGACAGGAAGTGGTTAGTTGCTTAATTTATTGCACGTTTAATTTCCAGGCTGGGGAAAGAAAGACATTTGGGATCTTTTGTCTACGGTACCAAGCACTACATCAGTACAGGACTGGCATTTGCTACCAAAGCAAGCCCAATACTGCTGTTGACCAACTGTAATGGTATGTGGGAATGACCTTGGGAGGCAAAGAGGGAAACTGTTGGATAAAAAGCAGTTTAACACACAGAAGGGATATGGGCACAGCAAATGTTTCAGAAGGGATCCTCTCTAGATTTTTTTTAAAAAAACTGTAAAGGCAGTGGGGGGAAGATGTACTTTCAGATTTGTAAGAGTCTGTTTATATAACCTTACAATAAAGTAGAATTAGTTCATCAAGATATGCTTTCTGTCTGGACATCACAAGCTGATGTCAATGTTGCAAGCCTGAAATTACCTTTCCCCCCTCACCTTGCAGCCCCAAAAATTAAGAATCACTTCTGAGATATTTATCATACCCACACATTTCTGTAGGCTAAGCTGCCTTTTATTTGACCATTGCTTTAACTGGGATTCTCTCTCCTCTTTCCTAAAGTCATTACCACATACCATTACCCCAATGGATTCTCCTGGCCACTTTTAGCAAGGATAGAACAGAGGACAAAAGATGTCCATCCACGACAGGATTCCTACAAATCAGATACTTTCCCAAACAGGTTGGTCTATTTGGCTACAGTTTTCAGATTTCTTATCCAGGGTGGCCCATACCCCTGCTGATGGAGAATTTTAAGTTTTGCATCCCCACATCTGTTGGGAAGACTGATTTAGACATCATATCTCAGGGAAATGACATTGATTCTGCCTCCCTTTCTTTACTCTTGGCCTCAAAGCAAACACCATTTTAAAAATCAGCCCTTGTATATGGTCACTCTGTAATTCTTAATTCTATTTCCTACCATAAAAACACTATCCAAGACATAACGAGGGAGACAAAGGGTTGCATTCAGTTATAAAACCTTCTGGGGCCAAATTCTATAGGCACCAATAATTTCATTAACCCCATTTCACAAAGTAATTGTGAGATGACAAGCAGGGGAAAACCTGTATCTTCCAACAGGGGGAATGTCAAAAAAAAGTCAAGATGGCACCTGTTACCATGTTATTGAAGTCTCAATCTTTTATATATAGCCTAATCTTGACTATCTGGCTAAGATTGCATCTCTGTAAATTAGACTTCCCAGATTTGATGCGCTGCAAATAAGCTGGCATTACACTTCTACACTTAAACCAGACTCTGGCATTACACTTAAACCAGACTCTGCATACCCTTTCACTAGGTGTCCATCCTTGGAACATTCATGGATAAGAATCTGTGGCAAGATCAGCTCGTTTATTGCTAGAGATACCCTCTATTTTGTGATGTGTCAATACGAGTTTTTTTGGGAAGCATCCATAAGAGGCGATGAATGACTTTTGCACCCTATTTTCAAGTCTTCCAAAGTATCAGCATATTTTGGGGAATGGGGGTGGACCTCTGGTTCAGTTTCCCCACTTGTTTTTCCTCTGGGAAAGCTCCAAAGCCCAGTCCTGGGGCTAAGTGCTGCAGCTACCACTGTGTTCATTAAATGCATATCTACGTTTTCTTGAATTGCTTTTGCACCAATGTGGTCTTGAGGCTTGCAATGCCAAGCACTGTGGCACCACAGCTGCATGCGCAGAGGACAAGGTTCATTGAGGTCTCGTACCTCGGTGTCGCTCCCTTCCCCCCACCCTGCCTGAATGACAGGTCCCCTTACCTCCCCACCCACCTTCTCTAGCCACAAGATCTGTCTTGAAGGAGGTGGTGTCCATGTCTGTCCCCTGCTGGGGCACCGGCTTTTACCCTATATGGGGAGCAGCTGGGAGCTCCTTGGGCCCAAAATAGATGCAGCTGCCTCCTCCGGATTAGAGAGCTCAAGAGGAGACTTTCAGAGGGAAAGGGGAATTAAGATGGGAAAGGGGGCTGGGAGGAGAGGAATGGCAGAGAATAGGTAAGCCAATAAAGGAGAATGAACAAGATTTAGAATGCATAAACCAAAAGCCAGGTAGATCTCTATGTGGATTATTGCTAAATAAATGCACATGCTTATTTTTGCATGGCATCATCTAGTCTAAAATGGAGTACTGAGATTTAAAGTGAAGAAACAATCTAATGGGGTTTAGGCAGGGCCATGTGCAATCAGCATCCCATTGCTAAGGTTGCCTTTGGTAATAAAAATTGAATGTGATTATCCTAAGAATATTTTTACTGGCTTCCTGCAAGTTTCTAGCCCTCATCAATGCACAGATGGGCTTCTAATAACAGGAACAACTGATTAAGTTTACGAGAGGGTTGATCAGCCAGATTTCCTGTTGATTCCTGTGTGCCTTGTCTCATTGAATAAAAAATACAGTGTTATAGTTCTATTCTTTCTAATTGCATTGCCCTCTGTAATCCCCAGCCCCAGGCAGAGAATTTGGGCTGTTTGGTACTTGGTGTTTGGTGGTGGTTTTAAGCACAAAATATACATTTATATTAAACATTGGATAATGTGTACAATTTTAGGCCTGCCAAAAACAGAAAACAAATACATGCCTTTAGTAACTGTTAGTATGCATATCTATTCAAAGAAAAATTCTATTAATTTTATTGTCAGGCAAAGGAGCATAAAATTGCAAACTTATAGAGGACTGGATAAACAGTGGTCTTATAAAATGTTTGTAATCAGATTCCTAAGACCCATCAATTATGGTCACATGTGGTAACTATGGGAAATAGAATAATGTTTTGAGTATTCTTAACAATTTGTTTCCATTGGAGAACTTAATTCTTCACTTAACAGCTTGGGAACTTGAGATCCTTACAGGTCTTTGGTAAATCACACAGACTCCAATACAGCTTGGCTTTGATTTAGTTCACAGTCTGACAGCTGCCAGTTTCCTCTGGATTAAGTTTGTAGCTAGAGCTGATCACTGCATTTTTCCTATTGGTTTTAGGAACATTTTAGTGAGGGCTGCAAAAAAATCTAGATGATCATAAAGTTCAGGAATTGGCGAAGTCTGCATCTCTTTACTGACATTTTGAGGTGATCCAAGTTTTTGCACTCCTGCTGCTTTGTATTTAAAACCATGGTAACCAGGAATTCAAAGAACAACAGTCTAACTGTCCAAGTTAGACAATTCTGATTTAATTCATAAAAAACTAATTCAGGATATATCTAGAAGAGGCATTAACTCTACATAATGCAGACTCCATACACTCTAAAAGGGACAAAGTGGCAGCTTTCAGCAAGGCTCCTGAAGATGCCAGGTATAGTTAGACAGAATTTGAGTAACCAAATGAACAGTGGTGGGATTCAATTTTTTTTAGTACTGGTTCTGTGGGTGTGGTTTGGTGGTCATGGCAGGGGAAGTAAAATCTCCAGTCAGAGGTGGTATTTGCCAGTTCTCCGAACTACTCAAAATTTCCGCTATCAGTTCTCCAGAACTGGTCAGAACCTGCTAAATATCAACTCTGCAAATGAAACTGGGGAGGACAGTGCAAAGTTAGGAAAACTGCTCTCCAAATATTGCAAAATTACAACTCCCAGCATTCTTCATTCACTGGCTATGTTGGATTGGTTGGCAGGAGTTATTCAGTAACATCTGGATCCCTTCCCAGTTACACTGCTTTTTTTCTGGGCGACCTTTGATCAGCCACCTCCTGTTTATCTAATCTGCTTCGGGAGATGATAGGAAAGAGGAAAACTGAAACCAGTATTGTCACCTTGAACTCTTAAAAGGAAATCTGGAAGATAAACATAATAAGCAAGTTTAACAGCAAGTTTTACAATAAAAATATCTACCCAAAATGATGAAAAGGGGGGAATATATAGTCACCTAATCCATACTACTAACTAGCCCAAATATATGCTATAAGAAGCAGCAGCTATTTGTTGTAGCCTTGAGCCTTTCAGAAAAGTGTCTTGAGGCATAGGGGGAGCCTTCCTCAATCAACTTGCTCTACTGGATTACCATTTTTGTAAATAGGATCCCTAAACAGTGCTGCATGGTTGTTCCTAGCTTCACTTCAAGTCCCCATCATCTTCCACAATGATGGTAGATTAGGGGTATTGTGGGAAATAAACTAGTCAGATAGAGAAGTTAGAGAAAATAAATAATTATTATAGCTGGCCAAGGATTGCCCCAAAATGTTCTCATTTCATCAAAATATTTATATGTATCTAAGTTATTGTGCCAACCATGATTTTTCCCCTTTTAGACTGAGCTTGAAGGCAGACACTATTTTTTTCATAAACTATATTAGGAGTCTTTGGACTGAAAACCAAGGTTAAATGACTTACATAAAACTACATAGACTACAAATGATAAATAACTCTTCTTTGTGGTTCAAGCACAGAATATCAAAGCAAGCCAAATTATTTGAACGTATATGATAGAAAATTTTATGAAGACCTCACCGAATCTCCAACAGCAAACTCAAAAGTTTATTGGCTACCATTTCATTCTACTTAATAGTAAAGCCTTCCCTCTACCAAGGATGCTGCCAATGTGATCAAATGGAATTTTTCTAAAGTCAGAAAAACAGAATAACAGAGTTGGGACCTTTGAGGTCTTCTAATCGAACCCCCTGCTCAGGTAACCCTATGCCATTTCAGACAAACGGTTGTCCAATCTCTTCTTAAAAAATTTCCAGTGTTGGAGCATCTTTTGAAGGCAAGTTGTTCTACTGATTACAATAGTTGTTCTGTCAGGAAATTACTTCTTAGTTCTAGGTTGCTTCTTTCCGTGATTAATTTTCATCCATTGCTTCTTGTCCTGCCATCAGATGCTTTGGAGAATAGCTTGACCCCCCTCTTCTTTGGAGCAGCTCCTTAGATCCTGGAACACTGCTATCATGTCTCCCCTAGACCTTTTTTTCATTAAATTAGACACACCCATTCCAGCAACTGTTCTTTATATATTTTAGCTTCCAGTCCCCTAACCATCTTTGTTGCTCTTCTCAGCACTCTTTCTAGAGTCTCAACAACTTTTTTTACATTGTGGCGACCAAAACTGGAAGCAGTACTCCAAGTATGGTCTTAGCAAGGCACTATAAAGTGGTATTAACATAAAATATTAACATAAATAAATTAACATAAAATCTTGATTCTTGATCTTGATTCTATCAGTCTGTTGATGCAGTTTAGAACTGCACTGGCTCTTTGGCAGCTGCAGCACACGGCTGGCTCATTTTAAGTGACTGTCCACCAGGACTCCAAGATCCCTCTCACGGTTATTACTATGGAGCCTATATTATACCTGTGCATTCAGTTTTTCTTGTCTAAATGTAGAATCTTACTTTTTTCACCATTGGATTTCGTTTTGCTAGATAGCACTCGATGTTTAAATTGTGTCAAAAACCAGGACACAAGGATTATCTCGCAGCTGGCATTTGAAACAAGAGGGATTGACCTGTAGCAAAGCCATATATGCCCATATAATAGTAGCCATTTGTCAATGGCTGTGTGTAGATATTTGTATAGAGTTTGCATTGATTTTATATTGTAGGCTTCCAATGGTCAGTTGCTAGAGACACTTTGTTCAACTGTGATCAGCCAATTATGGCAAAGAAACTCAAGCTTTCATCACTCCACATCTGAACTATTGTAATGTGCTCTATATAGAGCTGCTAATTCAGAAACTTCAGTTTCTTTAGAATACAACAACCTGGTTATTAGCTGGTGATTATTGTCAAAATTACACGGCAATACTGACAGAATTTTAATCCTGACAGAATAATTAATCAGTGGAACGACGCCTCCAGAAGTTGTGGGTGCTCCAATATCATTTTTTTCTGCATAAAATAATGTATCTGCCCAGATATATGATTTTATGCAGAAAAAAATGATATTACCATTATTTACATTCTTAAAACTTCCAAGTGGAAATAGAACCTTTTTTTGATTAAGTACTTCATTGGTTCTTATTGTTTTAGCAAAAATTGTGAAGACCACCAGATCAGCATAGTTGCAGTATCACATAATTGCCATTTATGATTTCCCCAATCACCTTCCAGCAAATGAAGTCAACGAGAGAAGCTGGATTCATGAGATTCACTGATCAACTTCAGTGATTTGCTCGACCATCCTGGCAAAATGATGTCGTAAAATTGGGCATGACTCACTTAACAACTGTCTTGCTTAGCAACAGAAATTCTGATTTCAATTTTGTTCATAAGTCAAGGATTATCTATATGTGTTACAGGCCAACAGATAAATAGAATGAAATAGAAAAAGCTCCAAAATTCCCTATACCAAAATGATTGAATAAGTAAATTACCCTAATTCAGTTGGCATTTAAAATGAGTTAGTAATAAAGGGGTTATAGAGCTCATATGCTTCTCCAAAATTCAAGTTCTGATCCAGAAATTAAACACTTACATTCCTGCTAAGAGTCAACAAAACTTCAAAACAGAAATTTGCTTGAGGATGTAGGCAATTGGATTTTATCTGCTTCCCTACCAGTTTTCAGCTGCTTCAACCTGAAATGGCTGGGCTGATTAGAAATTTGAAATTTAGCCCAACTACTCAGGAAGGCACCAGATTGGGAAGGTTATTCTAAAGTTAAATTGCTAATTAACATGATTTGATTAAGTGAATTAAAGTTCACTACACCTACGAAGGCCAACAGCACCCCCTACTGGCCAAAGTAGGGCTCCATGAGCTGGAACACATTTTTACTCCCTTCAACAAATTAAGAAAAATTCCCCATTCCAGATTTTCCATGCGGTCTGCATAGAAATACAAAATTCTGCCAAAGCAACAATGATTAGTGATTACTGTTGAAGCCTATTCTCTATTAGCATGGATTCATCTACCATTAATATTCTACTTGAATAGATGCTAGGATTTATAGAATAACCCCCATCAACTATAGCTGCAAATAGCTCACTTAATTAACATGGTATCTATAGTAAATGAGTTTTAAAAATGCTTCTTACAAGTATCAGTAGTCTGAAAAAAAAACCTAAAAGAAATAATAGTATTTGTCATATAAACTATAGCTGACCGGGCTCATGCTTTGCCCTTATCGTGTATGTCATCCTAAAGTTAAAATATGTTTTAATTATTATAGAGGAACCAACCATAATTTTCTTGGCAAGTGGCTTACTTATTTCTGGGATTTTGTTTTTAAGACTGCAATGTT
Source organism: Laticauda colubrina (assembly GCA_015471245.1). NCBI lineage: Eukaryota > Metazoa > Chordata > Lepidosauria > Squamata > Elapidae > Laticauda > Laticauda colubrina. The sequence goes on from BLBF01000050.1 coordinate 3,362,072, forward strand.
TTAGCTTCAAGGTCAGAAATGAAATAGCTTCATGCTTCTGAGTACTCAAAAGCAGCTTTTGCAGATTTGAACATTCCCAGTTTAACTTAAAACAAGATTTCGCAACCTTTGTAACTTTAAGACTGCTGGGCTGATTGGGGGACTCTGGGAGTTAAAATCTATGCATCTTAAAATTGCCAAGTTGGGAAACTGACTTGGTGTTCTTTCTCTAGAGTCTAGTGCAACCTCATTGAGGTATTCACCAGTCTTAGATGGTCTTAAGTTTGATTGGTTCCTTCTTCCAACTTCCATGTTCCAGCTCTTTCTATAAATATTCTATTGAATTCAGATCAAGACTCATGACAGGCCACTTCAGAAGAATCCAATGTTTTCTTTTCAACCATTGGGTCATTTTAGCTGCTGGAGGACCCAGAATCTGTGACTGAGAAATAACTTTCAAAGATATTGTTTGGCTCCATAATGTTTTGATAATCTTGATTTCATACTGCCCAGCATTCAAACATCTGATACTGGAGGCAGCAAAGCAACCACATAACATTATGGGCCTCCTTGTCCTTCATGTTTTACAATAGGGCTAATTTTCTTTTCTTTAAAAGTATTACTTTTGTGAGCATGGAAATGCTGTGACTTACTGAAAAGCTTTAATTGATCTCTCCAAAGAACATTCTTCTAGGATTGTGACTTCTCAAAGTTGCATTTTAGCAAACCCAACCTACTTTTTTTGTGTCTTTCAAAAATGGGGTCTTTTGTCATGGATACCAGTTTCAGATATCAGTGGACGGTGCAACTTGATATTGTTATACTTGATTGTGATGGTCATCCAGGATCTTTGACATTTTCCTTGGTTCTTTCTCTGTCATTCAAACTAACCTTCTGATCAGTGGTGAGATTCAATTTTTTTTTACTACCGGTTCTGTGGGTGTGGCTTGGAGGGCATAGCAGGGGAGGGAGACTGTAAAATCTTCAGTCAGAGGTGGGATTTGCCAGTTCTCTGAACTACTCAAAATTTCCGCTACTGGTTCTCCAGAACTGGTCAGCATCTGATAAATGCCACCTCTGCTTCTGTTCAATCTGGAGTCTATTTTCCTCTTGCAGCCATATTCAGGGAGATTGGCTACAATCCTACAGACCTTAAACACCTTGGTGTAAATAATCATAGTCACAGGAACATATAGCCCTTTGGAGATGAGTCTGCAACCTTTCCCATTTCCATAAAATGGCTTTTCCAAGAAACTTCTCTTCACATTGCTAATGCAGAGTTTAGGCAAGTACCTGTTAAGTGATATCTAAACTATGAAAAGCTCTGCTCAGAAATAATCATGGGACAGCATTTAGGTAAGACATCACAAGCTTTCTTTTGTTCAAGATAGGCAGTCCTAAACTTACAAGTTTGTTTAGTGACCACACAAAGTTACAATGGCACTGAAAAAAAGTGAGTAAGCGTTTTTCAGTTACAACCTCCTGTGACCAAAATTCAGATACTTGGCAAACTGGTTCCTATTAACGTCCATTGCTCTGTCCCAAGGTCATATAATCAACTTTTGCAACCTTCTGACAAGTCAAGTAATGGGGAAGTCAGATTCACTTAACAACCATTATTACTAACTTATCAACTACAGAGATTCACTTGACAACTGAGGCAAGAAAGGTTATAAAATGGGGCAAAATTCACTTACCAACTATCTCACTTAACATAAATGTTAGGCTCAATTGTGGTCATAAGTCAAGGATTACCTGTACTTAATTCCACCACAATTTTCTTTTTTAATTAAATGTTGTTTTATTAATTTTACAACATGGTATTTTAATTAGCTTTTGGAAATCTGAATGCCTTCTTGAAAATTCATGGAACAGAAAGTAGAACTATTTTAAAAGCAACAAAAATGGAATCTAGCAGAAGCAGCCTTTAGATACTGGGAAGAAATACTGGACAGTTCACAAATTCTAATGGCATCTGTGGAGTTGCCATCTTTAACCTGGCACTTTCTGGAATTGCAACTTTGAAACCACTGGTTAACAAAAAATATGGTTGGTAGAAATTCTGAAAGCTTCAAGTAAACATAACAGGAAAGCACAAAGCTGGAGACAGCTATGTTACTGTATTATTTTCATGGTCAACTTTTTCAAGATTCACTTTCTCATTCAATTGGAGAAATTCCATCCATCTTTTTTTACCGTTTCATTTATGGCAACCCTTTGCTTCCAAGTAGATACCATGTCTTACTTCAAGGGAGTTATCAATAGCAACTTCCAAATTCTGCTACACCCACACACACACTCTCCCTCTCCCACCCTCCCTCTCTCTCTCTAAAATGCTTAGGGCTACTCCTGCGCTAGCCTCAGATTTCTTCCCCAAGGTACCGTGGCAAAGTTCGATGATGATTCTGTCATTCAAGTAGAATTGCCATGCACTTTAAGGAAGAAGCCATAAGGGTAGGGGCCCAATTCTACCTGGATGACAGAAAAATTTTCATTGATGTGTTACCATGTACCTTGGGGAAGAAATCTGAGGTTGGCGCAGGAGTATCCCTAAGAATTTTAGGAGTTGGTACATCCAACAACTCTCTGCCTACTCAGATTCCCTTAACCAGCTTGCTCAGACAGAAGAAGCTGCTTGGATGGCCAGTGAAACATCTCCAACCAAACAAAGAAAAATAAGTCTAGTTTCCATAGCTCTATTTCCAGACTAAGCCAACAATACTATCTGTCGTTTTAATTTGGCACTTTGTGTGAACTCAGCCACTACCTACTCCCCCGTTTTTATTTTTATTTTTCAAAAAAACGAGGGACATATTTCAGGAGTATTTTCCATGCAAAAGAGTATGTTTTCAGATATACCCTACTCCTTCATTCAGTCCTGCAGATTGAGAAAATCAATGCAAAACACTTAAAAATCAGAGAAATTTACATTAAGCAATCAGCAATCAAAATGGGACTAAGAGGAAGCTTATATGTGAAGTCTGATGATTACCAAGCATGATACAGGTAAACCTTGCTTAGTGATCTTTCATCCAATGACTGTACAAGCGTACTGTACCAGGTATGCTGGCAAAAATAACTTTATAGCTCATTTATAACCCATGCAGTGTCCCTCAGTCAAATGATTATCATTAAAGTCAACAAGAATTGTGTTATTCTTACAGATTTCCACTCCTTGCAGAACAAAGAAATTGGAGAGAGATTTCAAGAGAGTAAACTATTTGTTCTTATACAGATTGAAAGCAATGTGATCACAATCTCCTTTGTCTGACCTTTTCTCCCATCTCTGCAGTTTTCAAAAAGGAAAACTCAGTTGTTCTTCTACATATTGACATCCTGGCAGCAGGAAAGGGTCAGGCAAATGAGAGATTGCCTACAGAAATCACTTACTTTTTTTCATTCCACCACCCATTAGAACAGAGACTGGAGAGAAACAGATTTCAAGAGAGCACTGTAAGCTGCTTACACAAAACATCTGCAGCATTCAAACCACAGACTGTGATGCAATCACATTACTTTCAAGACAATAAGATGGCACTCTAGCATTTGGGGAGTGGTTAGGAGGCAAACAAAACAAACAAAACCAAAATCAAACCAAAGATGTGAAACTAACTTGTTTCTTTCTGACCAAAAAGCAATTGTAGTGATGTGACCTTGTGGTCACCCTAGGGATCACTTCGCTTAGTGACATAATTGCTGATCCCAGTTAGGTCTTTAAGCAACTATGGTTAATGTAAAGTAATATCTTCACTTGATTCCATATTTGCCAATCAAGGCAGGAAAATTAGTTCAAAACAAAAGGATACCTGACAAATATTTATTTTACCCCAAAACAAGCTATTCCACCCTCCTCGCCTGTCAGATTTTATTCATTTACTTACTATATTTTTTCTTTAAAAAGTTCACTTTAAAAAGGTGAAATGTTTCCTTTATTTTTTTTTATACAAACTCCCCCCATAAACAAAACACAGAACTGTATCCCAGAATAATTAAAAAAGGGACAGAAAAAAATTGAAAAGGCAAGTAGGGGGCCTGAGCAGTCCAACTAGTCCACAGTAGAAAAATAAATCTTAAAAGAGGAGAAGGAAGGAAGCATAGAGAATAAGAGGAAAAGGACAGTCTCCCCAAGAGTGTATTTCATAGCATGATCTGATTCCCTGGGGTATAGACTGTTTAATAAGTCACCAGTTCTCATGATTTGGGAGGAGTGGGAGGGGAAGGAAGCAGAGAAAAGAATATAAATATATATTTAAATGGGGGGGGGGGGGAAGCAGCCAATTTTTCCCCACGAAGAGAAAGCGTGAGGGGAAAGGATTACATTCAGAAACTCCATACATTCACCAAGAAAGGCAAGGGTACAAATGATGGAAGTCAACATTTATCCTGGAGCTACAACCACTCTCATTTCCTCCAGGTAGTGTTTCTTGTGGACTATCCAACTGCAGAGGCTTGAAGAAAGGGAGAGGGTATAAGGAGGAGGAAGAGGAGGAGGAAAGAGGGAAAGGACAGGCCAATTTTTCAACAACCCAAACAGGACCAAAGTAGTGCAGACTAAGGGGTTGAAAGCTGATAGCAGAACCCCAAGAGGGCCATGTACCTAGACTGGGTGGGGAGAGGGGGTAAGCAAAAGTGAAGCTCCCTCCATACCCAGGGAAAGAGGGCAGAAAGAACTGAGGGGATGAGGTCCATCCCCACCTCAAAGATTTCTCAAGGAAGGTCTAGAAGTCTGTTGGGTGTTCAAGCCCATCTGGTACCTATGGTCAGCATCAGAACTTCCATCTAATAATAATTAGAGCAAAAGGGTTTGTTCCCTTATTTTTTTTTTTCACATCACCACCGTGTTCAAACAAATGAGTACTGGTTGTTCACAGCCCTGGCTCGCCCTTCTGATTCTTCTGGCAGAGGAAGGGATCCAACTCTCACAGATGCTCCCTCATCCACCTCTGGCTCCATCTGAGCTTCCTCTTCAGTCTGCCCTTTAGACTCTGGCAATCCATGGTCCAGAGGAGCATGAGATGGCCGGGCTGGAGGAAGAGGAGGTGGCAGTGGCAGGTTACGAGAGATGCTCGGCTCTGTGGAGGGAGAGAAGAGACAGATGGACAGACAGAGAGATGGATAGTCTGGAATTAAAGCAGGAAGAGAGAATAAACACTGAGAACTAGTATTATTTCAGCAAGACATTCTTCATGAACAGATTCAGTATCCACTATGTTACAGTATCGAAAGCTTGTCAAATGCAATCATTCAGGAATTAATAAAGGAGAATATTTGTAGTTCAGGGTTGACATGAGAGGTCTTTGGTGCTTTCTGAGCTTGTTGTTTTCTTACAGATATTTCATTACCCAAATTAGGTAACTAGCACTGTTGATATTACCTATTTTGGATAATGAAATGTTTGCAAGAAAACAAGCAAGCTCAGAAAGCACCAAGGACCCCTTATTTAGGATTTGTCTGGGAATGGTTTTATTTGTATTGGTTTCTAAAACTTGTTTTTTTGGGGGGTGTAGCCCCTGAATAATATCAAGTTACTATTGTTGAAAGACTGTATAAAGACAGAGGCTGATTACTATACCTTGTGGCTGTGCTCCACATTTAAAAAAAGCTGTACCAAAATAGGTGTTTTCTATAACCATGATAATATGCAAAATTGGCTTGAAGTGCTGTGCTTCTGCATAAAGTCAGCTTAAATCATTTGTAGGCAATCCTTTGATTAAGCAAGTTCCTATTCCAGGAACCTTGTGCAAACTGATTATACTGGATTGCACACTTTGCACATGCATAAAAGTACGGTAGTTTTACACATGTGCAAAAATAGGTGCATTATGTTTTGAACTCTATTCTTAGAATCAGGTTTATTTAAGCCAGAACTTATGTGGGCCAGAAATTGTTTGAACTAGATTATTAATAGGGCTATTACTTACTCAAAACAATCTTACCTATTTAATTTTAGGTGTTTTTACTGTCAATATACAGTTGTTACATTTTAAGGATATAAAGCTCTTTGAACTATCATTAACCAAGATGAAATCCTAGGGTATTGTAACATTTTAGGTTTTTTTCTTATTTGATAAATACCATTCAGAGACTGCAATTCAAAATATTAATAGAAAAAGATTAATAATTATGGAGAGTTGGAAGGTATGATAAGAGCAGCATTGAAATTCCTATCTATTAGTCTATACTATCATGTCCCAACCTCAGAACTTTGAGAGGTGTGGACTTTAACCCCCAGAATTGCATAACTGTCTGGCTGAGGAATTCTGGGAGTTGCAGTCCATACTTCTTAAAGTTGATAAAGTTGAGAAACAATGCTCTATACATTTCTCACAGAATATTGGCAACATACTGTGAAACCAGCATCAGAACATTATTTTCCAATGAAGTGAAAAGTTAATAAATTCCTAAAATTTGAAGGGATTCTTCATGTGTTTTATACTGGCAATATAATATTAGATAATACATTCATCAAACTACTTTAAGGAATGGTTACAGAGATGGTATTCAGCAGGTTCTGACCATTTCTGGAGAACAGGTAGCAGAAATTTTGAATAGTTTGGAGAACTGGTAAATACCACCTCTGTCTAGATATCCTTCCCCTGCCATACCTTCCAAACCATGCCCACAGAACCAGTAGTAAAAAAACTTTTAATTCCACCACTGAATGGTTACACATACCAGGTGAACCCATAATGATTTGTTTTGTCCAGGCATGCCATGAAATTCCAACCTATATATTTAATGCTGAATATTCTGTTTAAAGCTAGAAAAACTAATATTTTTAAGAGTATAAATATTTAGACTCTGTTACAAATGTAATGTGATATTTTAGATATATGTTGTACCTTTCTTTTTTTCTCCTCTACAAGACAATACCTATGTGATATACAGTACCTACTTTATCTCTATAACATATTTGGGAGCTATAAGACTTTTCAATTATGGACACTTTCCTGTACTTCATAGTGGGGACAAAGTTTAGGGCAATCATGCTGGCCATTTTTCACTCTCAATTGCCCGAATAAAATTTTCTCCAACCAAGAATTTATTTGATATCTTGGATTATAACTCTCATTAAGACCAAGCAAATGGCGAAAACAGTCTAACCCAAACCATCTTGAAGGATCTCATTGGTAGAAAACTGGTTTAATAGTATTCTTCATGTTACATTATAACCTTATCCGGGGGGGGGGGGGTTATCAGAGAGACAAAAATCACCAGATTCAAAATTGTTTCAGCCACTTGAATAAGTAAATGTCTAGAAGAAAGGAGTAAAAGAGGCAGAAGTACTATTATTTGGAGTTTGGGTAGATAATCTTTAACTTTGGGTTGTCTATCACAAGTGAGGCTTTTCTGCAGAGTTTTATTTTTCTAATACAATTGAATTATAGAATGAGTTGCCCAAATGATAATTGAAATAATAGTTCTAAGATCTCACTCTGCAGAATGCTAGAAGGTGCCTTATGCCAAACCAGACTATGGTTCCATTTGGTTAGAGAAACTATTAGTGACTCTTCAGGGTTCTGTTCGGATTTCCTACCTGGAAATGCCAGAAGAAGCCCCTGAAATCTCTTCCCTGCCTCCTGGTGTCAGAAACAGTGGATGGTGTAGACACTGCATTCACATGATCCATGGATAGCGATGGCTATGGTGTGGGGGCCGTGACACATGCACACACACGGTCATATCCCTGCCTTCCTCCTGTGGTACCTATTGCACACTTACACGCAGTCACCCGCGGAGGCAGCAGCAAGGATGGAGATGAGGTTGGGGGGCGAGTCAGGGTCCCCACTGAACCCAGATACTGGCGCTCGGCTCCCAGCCCGGTCCCGGCCTGTGACAGAGATGCCCACATCAGAAATAGGGATTGGGGATGAGGAAGAGAGGGAGAAGTGAACATGGAAATGAATGGGTTTATCCTCCCTCCTGCAACATGCATGCCACATAGGGCTGGAAAAGACTGAATGGACAAGGAGTGGGGCAACAAAGGAGAGGCAGATTGGAACAACAATGGAAAAAGATGGAGGGAGATGGAGCATGATATGGACTAGCAATAATGTCTATGCTCTTTCCATCCCGCGGCTCCATTTCATTCTACACTCACCATGCAGCCTTTGTGAAGCAACCACGTAGCTGACAAGCGTTACATCACTGGAGCCCCCTGATTCAAGGGGGATGGGGTGGACCCGGAAATGCTCCAGCATGTCAAAAATAGTCTGGAACCAGAGATGCTGAACACGGCACTGTCCTTCTTCATTCAAGGAGAGACGCAGATGCTAGGGTGGGAAAAGAAAGTTGGGTGAAAAACTACTGCTGAACCAGAGTCCAGCCTATCCTGTCCCAAAGCCTCTAAGTCTTGAGGCAACATGGGAGACAAAGAAATCTAATAAATAAAATAAGCACCATTTGAAAGATTCCTCCTGCTATACTCACCTTGGCTTTCCCCTGGAAGTTGAAGGTCAGGACATATTCACCCCGCCGTGTCTCACTTTGACGCACTAAGAAGACACCATGGCTGTTTGCTCCTCCTGCTAACACCAACTGGGCAGCTTTGAGACGGGACAGAGTGCCATGGAACCATGGGTATTCAGAGAGTGGGTGCTCAGTGTCACCAAGACTACCTCCACCCGGGTCGGGTTCCCCTTGGAAAAGGAAGGAACCTGAGCAAGGAGAAAAGCAATGGAAGACAGCCAAACTTCACTTTGGATCTTGTTTCCACAACATTCAACCCAAGAAGATGCTGAGGTTGCGTGGTCCAAGGGAAACCTTGGCCAGATGGCATACAATTTCAGAGGTTATCTCTGAAAAATAAAGTTCAGGCTAAGTGATACAAACCCTGCCCACTTCGGACTTGTCCATAGGGATTGCCAACTACTGTTTTTCCTCCACCATTATGTCATCCCTAATAGGAAGTCTGGGGGGGGGGGGGAGAAATTCCTCTGGTCTTCTTCAAATCTAGACAAAGCACCAACTCATCCTACTTTAAAGTGATACCTGTGGTTTCAGGAGTTTCAGGGAAAGTTGTATGGAGAAAGCCAGTGGAAAATTGCCCTTCATTGACTGGCACCCGAGGCAGCAGCTGAGGAGGAGGCAACTCCATTGAATCAAAGTGTGAGGCAGCAATAGAGACTGAGCTGGGAGAAATGGAGGCTGAGGGGCGTTCCATCAGTCCACCATAGGCACCTGGAAAGGAAACATTACAAGCTGGGCTTAGCTGGAAAATCAAAAAAATAGGAAGCTCATTTCCCTTTATTCAGGATACTACTTATAAGCACTGTGTGCTTAGAGCTCAAAACATTGTTAGAGACCTCATACACCTGCTTCATGATCTGTTTTTGTTGCTCCCCTCTGGGGGGAGGTTATTTATAGAAAGACTACTAGGTTCTGTAACAGCTTTGAGCCTTATGCCACAAGTCTTTTAAAGTTGCAGGATTTTCTTTTTTTGCCACGTATATGGACAGATTTGAACTAGACTGATATTTTTCTGTGTCATATACGTGTGTATAAGTGGGTATATACATAATGGTTATCTTTTGAGAGCAGAATGCAACAAATTTTCATTTTAATGTTTGATGATTAGTGTACATTTAAAATGACAATAAAGTTTCTATTTTATTCCATTCCATTCTATACATAATTACAATGAGTTGAAACAGACAAGAAATACTGAACATGAATACAAGTCTAGATCCTTCCTTAGACTTTCTTAATGCCTCATTTTTTTCATTTATGATTTTCAGTCAGAGAGAAAAATCTTCCTTCTCAATCCATGCTACTACCTTATATTTCTTCTCTCTCTTATACAGGTAGTCCTTGACTTACCACCATTCGTTTAGTGACTGTTCAGTTTCAATGGCAGCAAAAAAGTGACTTACAACTGATTAGTTTACAACCAATGCAGTGTCCTCACCGTGATGGCATCAAACTTTGGGTGCTTGGCAACTAGACAGTATTGACCCCACTTGCAACCTCCTGGAGTCATGTGAACACCATCTGTGACTTTCCTAATCAATTTGTAACAAGTAAAATTAATGAAGAAGCAAGATTCACTTAATGACTGTGTGATTCTTTTAATAATTGCAGTGATTGTTTAACATCTGTAGTAAAAAGGTGGTAAAATTGGGCATAACTCATTTAACAACCACTTTGCTTAGCAATAGAAATTCTGGTCTCACCTGTAGTAATAAGACAAGGACAATAGGTAGTCCTCAACTTACAATTACAATTGAGCCCAAAATTTATGTTGCTAAGTGAGAAATTTGTTAAGTGAGTTTTGCCCCATTTTATGACTTTTCTTGCCACATTTTTTAAGTGAATCACTGCAGTTGCTAAATAACATGGTTGTTACGTGAATCCTGTTCCATTTTCTAAAAACCAGGTCGTTTCCTCTTCCCAAGTTCATAACTGTACTTTGTACCTATATGCTATTCCCAAAGGAGGTGTCTTTGCCATCTCAAGAGAGCACACGGTTTGTTTTTAATCTACACCAAACAGAAGCACTAGCTGACTGTGGCAGATTCTGAAAAAAGTTAAGAAAGGCCAGAGCTGATTATTACTTGGCTGGGAGACCATCAGGAAACTCTACAGTTGTAGGCTTGATTGAAAGTTGGAGACAATCATGGAAAAGCACTTCTACACTGTTACCAATAAGAATGTTTTTTTTAATTTTTACCTATTTTTCTTGAGAAATTAGTAGTGTTTACCAAAATTTTATTTGGTTTTCTTTTCATAAATATCAAATCCTGGATTTAATACTAATTTACATTTTTCTCATGTGCTTATCTTGAATGTGTAGGTTGTGCCTTAAAGCTATTTTTGGTATAATGTGGAAAAAAAGCCATACTAAATAAATTTTATTGGCGAGCAGTTATTATTGGATTGCCACAGCATCCTAGAAGGTACAAAGATTCAGTTGAGATTTACTGACTCAAGCTCACGCAATCAACTTCTTATATGCCTGAGATTTGAACTCTTGTCTCCCCAGTTCTGATTTTAGAGTCACACCCTATGATGACTCCACCTATATTTTAAACAATCTAAAAAAATCTTCTTGGTTAAAAAGAAACCTGAAGTTTTTAATTTAAAAAAGTGCATCCAATAGTTAAATGGCTTAGGATAAATTTCTATGGGCTGGTATCTTTGCTTAGTGTAGCTGGTAATCTGATCTAGACAGAAGTTCAGAAGGCAACTATAATACTTCCTCTGTTTAAGACACTCCTCAGCTTCACATTAGTCAATTATTTATATGTCATTTTTCAATCAATGTTCACTGTTATTTTAAATTAGTCAACCCCAGAAAGTAAAGTCAGGCAAAGGAATGGAAAAAACCCACCCAAGTTTCATTATTAATACGAATGAAATAGTGACTTTGGTTCCAACAAGCCTATATAGCTAGACCTATCAGATATATAGATAGTCTCAATTTACAATTGGAGGCCTGTACAGATCCATGGCAAAAGACTTTGCAAACAGAGGTTTTGCTCCATTTGCAAAACTTTTTGCCATGGATTTTATTCAGGGCTTGATTCACATGAGATCAGTAGTGCAAGATCTTGCAATACTTTAGGCCTTTGTTCTCCACAATTGCACTGAAGCGGGTAAAAGAACCAAGGACTCGCTAAATCATCACAAGGTAAGTGAGTTTCCACAGGTCTAAGTGGGAATGATTGCTTTGATGCTGCAACATTTGTAATTCAGGACTGTGTTATAAGTACTTGGGAGTTTATGTTGTAACTTCAAATGGGCGCTAAGTGAACTGTCGTAACCTGAGGATTACCTGTATTCTAATACAAACAGACTGACTGCACACAAAGACACAACGACAGAAAGTCTCTTTATATTTTCCAAGAGATTAACTAGGCATAACAGTGTGGGTATATGTTGTGCTGAATACACACCTTGACTGAGTTGTTCATTGCTCTCACTTGGCACCATGGGAAGTTCACGGCTGGGCATGCTATCTGAGTGATTCATGCATGGCTGCTCCAGACTATCAGTGCTTTCTCTGTGGAGACAAGTTGCATTAGCAATGTTTCCATAGTCCAAGGCTACATATATCTAACCGTTTGATGTTGGCCATGGCAAAGAAAGATTCTACTTCTTGTTATATAAATCAAGTCACACTATGCACCTGATAAAGTGAGCTTAAGCTCACTAGTATTTAAGCCTTTTAATAAAAGATATTATTTAGAAAAGAGCAAAAAGTCAAGATAACCTGGAGCTCTTATCCGATTGCTTGTTTAAAAGAGTAAGAATTGTGTACCTGTTCCATAGCCATCCAAACCTCAGGGTTGCACCACTGTTCAATTAAGACATAGTAAGAACATTATTGTTAATACCTGCATATCTGTTTTCTCTCTCACTCTTATCCTAATCTTCCTTCTATAAGCTGTCATGAGAAATTGGTTCAAATAAAACCGGATAATGAATCATATTGTTTGTTATTATGTCCTGGTCTGTGTAGAAAAAAACCAAGACATCATTACCAATAATGAGAGATGATAAAGTTGTCTAAACATCTGAACAGTTGCACATTTTTCACATCTGGTCTATTTTATAGAAATAGCAACTCTACAGAGGGAACATCTCAGTCTCCCATCAAATTTTTGTTAGGCCATATCACTCTTCTCTCTTTACTTGTTGACTGAATCTGGGACTTTAAACCTGTACATGTATTCCACCACTTAGCTGTGGCCTTTCTTGATGTTTAGATTAACTTACCCCAGGCCCATGCATTCCTGAATGTCAGCCAACCATGATCGCATCTGCAGTGAGTCAACAGTCTCAAGGATATACTCCAAGGAACTTGATAGCTTGGAAAAAGGGGAAAATAATAAATACCCAACATTCTAAGATGAGTTTTATTCTAATGCCCCATTTCCTTCTGAAAGGATGAACTCTTATCAGTGAGGATAGACTTGAAAAACACTCAATTGAGTTGAATTGAATGAAGACCTGATCTCCATCCTATTCATTTCTTAGCTCTCTCGGTTTTGGCTTTAGTACAGCTTTTAATAATATTTCAATCTCTGTAGTTTTATTGTTTAATTATTTTTACTTTCAGACTACCCAGAGTCATTTAGCAGGGGAGACAGGTGGCATAAAAATATAATAAATAAATAAAAAATAAATAAATTTTCAAGAATTATGCATGCAAGTAAGCACAATTCAAATCCAAGGACTAAATCCATCTGTTCCTATCTTAAGGTGGTTACTTACATACACAGACAAAGTATCAAGAACTTCATCTCTGGCTTTTGATAGAAGAGCTCCAATAATAATCAAAATCAGCAACCAAAAGGATATTTTAGCAGCTGATTACTCCTCCCTTCATTCAGCTTTGAATTCTTTGCTAGATGCATTTGTGGTTATCTGCTTGAATTCCCAATGGTTTTAAATTTTAAGAATTACTGAGAACCCAAATCCCCTTCATCAACATGCATATTCTCCATCACATCATTTAAGAAATCTCTTTATATATAAAAGGGTAGATGGATTCCTCTCCCCCAAAAGACATAAAAAAAAAATTGGAAGGAGTAAATCTGCTCAGAAATATCACCACTGCCAAATGTAAAAAACATTGTTAGAGAGGGAAGATAGAAAGGACCATTAATTTTCTCCAATGAAAATGCAAGAGGCAAGAAGCAGACAACTGCTAAAAACAAACTCCAGCCCAAGGTTAGTGATGGATTCTGATTCAACAGAAGAGGAAATTCAATTTTACACATCCCTTGGCTATAAATACATAACAACTAAGGTTGCAATTATTACCAAATTTTAACTGTACCCCATCAATCTTTTTCTGACCTTCAGCACAAAAGTGTTCTCTTTGTCTGGCATCTCCAGTGGAGTTGTTGTTCGTACATCCATTACACAGGAACAAGCAATGCTGACCCGTGGCTTTGTTGCCTAATTGTGGGGGTAGGAAAAAAAAAAAAAGACCATTGTAATAATATTCTCAAGGCCTAAATTAGGAATCCCAAACTTTTGACTTCTCCCCATGACTTTTTTCTTGTCTGGACTCATTGCTTACCTTTGGTGGGATGTAGAACTCCAGCAGGTAACCCTCCCCTTCTCCCTTCCCTGCTTTGCGCAGGAGAAGACGGCATTTCTGCCAGCGTGTCCTACTGCCCCCGCCTGACCCATCATCAGCCACAATGTAGTTCAGTAGGCCTTCTCGGCGCACACTAGCCAGTTCGACTCGGAGAGTGGCTGGAGAGGCTTTGTTGAGTCGAAGACGTTCAAATCGGTGAGTCCAACGCTCTGAGTCACCGCCCCCTGAAGAATTGGAATTACTGTTGGCTCCAGTGGGTGTCCCATCTCCACCACCAGATGATTCAGTCGAGGTCTTCCACTGCAGAATGCCACGTACGCTACCTCGGACACTGCGGCTAACACTGCGCAAAGAAAAGCGCTTCTTCAGCTTTGGCTTTGTAGCGGTAACAGCTGCCACACCAGAAACTTCTTCAGAGCTGCGGGACTGACTGCTAGAGAGGCCAGAGGGTGGGCCCAATGGAGGCTCCACAGGGGAAGCCACTGAGGAGTCACTGCAGGTCTCCGAGAGGTCCCGTGCAGAAGAACAACCAGTGAAAGGAGCAATGTCACAGCGGGGTGGTGAGTCACTGGTGTAAGCCCGGCTCACCTCAGCCTCAAAATGTTCTAGGAAGTGCTCTGCAAAGCGGTGTGAGAAAGCAGCTTCAGCTCCTGGGGTGGCAAACTGGGGGTTCTCACCAAGAAAAGTCCGGAAACGACAGGCAAAATCAACTGCAGCAGCACGAGCATGGACTTCACAGAATTCCCGCCAACCCAAGGAGGGGAGAGAGGCAGGTTCTCCCACCATCCCTCCCTCAACTGGTGACAATGGCAGTGCGCTTCCGTTCATGACCACCCAGGTAGGGCTAGGTAACAATACATCCAATGCCAGGATTGGATTGCTATTGGTATCAGTGGTCTTGTGACCTGAAGAGGGAGAAATAGAAGAGTTATTATAAGCTATCGGGTAGAAACCATCTACATAAATAATGTCATTTCAGGGATTTTTTTAACGAACAGTTTCCTTTTCATGCATTTTTCTTATTAATCAACAGAGGATTGTTGATTTTTTTTTCTTTGTTTGATTGAGCACTATACCCCTAACAGCTGTACACTTCTGAGCATTTCACACATGCTTAAAGGCTTAATTAAAAACCAAAACAATAGAAGTCAGAGTATTTTAAAAAATGACATAATAAAGAGAGCCACTTTCCATCAGAAACATAATTTGAGAAACTATGGAAACAAGGCACGAACAATTGTGTAAAAGAATGATGTAAAGCTTGCACATTTTGGGGTAGCAGAAGCAATGCTGTCTAGATAACTGGACTAGCTAAAAATAAGCACTGTTCCTTCGTGAAAGCAAAACTAAATATTATTTTCTAGACAAAATAAATTCTCAGATTGAATTAATAAGCCAAGTATCACCCTATATTTATTGTTTGGATGAGGGGTGATTGGGTCACAATGGCGTAATAAATCTTACCATCAAGACTGAACCATCATACTTCTGTATAATTAATATAGGAAAAAACAAAGATTGGTAAATATAAATTGTAGTACATTGGCAAGTTTCCATTAAAGGAATGCCGGATATTGAGACTTCCAAAGAATGCTGAGACCAAATACATTATAAGTTGATCTTAATTTGCAAGACATTGAATTTTGGATAAAAATGCATACTCCTGAAAATTATACTTCTTTTGCAAATTTAAATACATCTGTTGAAATGATATTTTTAACAAATTTAAGATTCAGTCAACCATCCCCTAAAATAGATAAAATAAAAGATTATGCCTAAGTACCTCATGAACGTATGCAGTATAGTTCTTACTATAGTATTTCCCATGCTTGAAATCATTTTTACACAGAGCACCTGCATATCAAGGGAAAAACTTTTAAAGTTTATGTGGAGGGAGTTTTCAGTCTAAGCATGTCTTTTCAAACCAGTGATCTATTTGTATTTTCAAAATGTCAAAACCTCAAAAAAAGAACTATCATCAACTGTCAACTCATTTGGTGAAACATACATCTGTAAAGGTTTCACACAAGAACCTAACTCTTTCCACAATATAGCTAACTCTCAAAAGCTATTTGTATAATTATGCAATTATATCTTTCCGTGTTCTTTGAGACTAGTCAAAATGTTGTGTTCTCACAAAAGAGAACATCTCTGTTCTCCCTTAGGAACAGCTTAGGTCACTTTATTATCCCATCATTATTATTTTTGGAAGTAACTCAAAGCAGCGAACATACCTAAAACTCCTTCCTACTATTTTTCCCCACAACAATCATATGAGGTAGATTGGGCTGAAAAAGAATATCAATGGCCCCAAGTTGAGTCAGCTTTCATGGCTAAGGCAGGACTAGAATAATTGGTTATATTCAATAGAATCTGAACTATTTTATAATCTACTAGCTCGATACCCGTGCTTCGCCATGAAACTATGTGATCGGGCTTAGTTTTTGGAGAGGAAAATAAGGGGAAAAAATTCTGCCTCTGACTACCAGCATCCATCAGTATTCATCCGGCTAGCATCCTGTCAATGTTTGAGAGAGTTGAAGACTGTTTGGAAACTGAAACAGTATTTGCTGTATGAGCAAGGAGACAGCAAGGAGCCTGGGTGTGGCTTAGCTCAACTGTTCTGTACTAAAGCTGCTTGGTGCTGTGAAACTGAAACTAAAACTCCTCTCCTCTGCTTGTGTTTTGCATTTGGAACAGAATTCTTTTCAGTTGGGGAGGGGGAGTAGAACTCCTTAGCATCAGAGTGTATAATACACAAAATACTAATACTCTGATGATCATTTCGAAAAATCCTTTCCTAGAAGCCAAGAGGAACATACATGCCAAAGTTTCAAGTTTGTAGACTTTGTGGTTCTGGAGATTTTGTGATGATGTGTAAATGGTATTTTGCTTTTACGAATATAAATTCTCTAGACCAGGGCTGTGAAACTCACAGCCTGCAGCTCAGAACCATCATGTGCTGGCAACACGCATGTCCAGTTTGGCGAAGGGGGAAAATCACGATACATCATATGACAATGCCATGACAATACAAGTTTGACACCACTGCTCAAACCTTTGGTTTTTTTAAATGAAAGTAGATACTATCCAGTTCAGCAAACATGCTGAATCATCCTTGAAATGTGCATTTCTTTGAACATGGATCAGCATAAGCAGGAAAACATATATCTAATGAAGAACAAAATAAATGTTGTGGGTTGGTCCTGCCTATATAAAGAAAGGTCCTACAACTTCAATTTTCTTGTGGCAATATCTTTTAGGCATGTAACCAAGGACTTAGAAATGCCATTAAATACATGGGGTTGTGGGGGTTTTTTGCATGAAAAACAAAAGCTCTGAGATGCACTACTTTTTCAGAGGTTTAGGCACTAGAGCAAAAATTGACAGGCGAGCAACATCACCAGGGAAAGATATTGGAGCGAAAGCAGCTTATCTGCAAGCAATTATGTGCCGACTGGAAACGCGGGAGTTGCTCGTCACACGCATTTCAAAGAAAGGGCGTTACACTCCGTAAAGACCTCCTGCATCGGAGTGAACCGATTCACATGACGTGGCTCCTTTCTCGTCACGCTCCTGCTGTTGCTGCTTGCGCGCTTCAGAACTTGCCCCCGCGGTCGTTTGGTGGGAAGCCGCTTGATTGACGAGTATCACTGTCGTACGTCGAGCTAGCCTGCGAAGTAAAAGACACCCCCCCCCCCCCCCACACACACACACACCTCCAGATCCTGGACCTAGCAACTCAAGACATCTCACTTGAGGGAGGGACGGGGAGAGAAGACGAGACTTCTCAAGGGCGGACATGGGAGCCGAACGGAGGGAAAACGGTCTCCGTGCGACCGGGAATAAGAAAAGGGGCCTCAGTTCGGCTGGGCGCATCTGTCACTCACCATCTCGGCCTTGGGTTCCTTCCAGGAGAAAGGGTTTGTCTGTCCCCCTATCTCACTCTCCCTGGCTTTCTTGTACTATTTCCGCTTCCGGGTTTATTTATTTATTTATTTATTTATTGGTCGTCGGTGTCAATTGTTTTCCTGTTTTCATTTCCGTCTTCGTCATCAACTCAGGAAAAAAAAAGGCCGAAGCGGTGAAAACAACGAGCTTTACCATAGAGAGTAAATGGACCCGGTTAGAAGGGTCACTGGAAATTCAGAGACTCTGTTAACGTGAGCTGTTCTCCGTTGGACGCTGCGTCCAAATCGTTACCATGGCGGCCCGTGACGTAGATTGACGAATGCTCGTGGGATGCGGAGGGAGTAGGGGAGTTCTTTGATAAGTGAGCGTCTTGCTTCGGTTGCTCGGGCAACGATATATGCGGAACTCTCCGCCTTTCCGCAATTCTCCGAATGGTAACTAGGAAGAACTGTAAACGCCACACCATACACATTGTTCTTATACCAAGGCTGGAAGTGCTTGTGTGCGACTTTTGAGCAAATGCAGAGTGTTTTCTCTAAGGAAAACCTTCTGTCAACCTACATTGTGGAATTTTCACACCAAAAAGGCTAATTCCAAACCTGGTCATCTATCCTTTCCCCCCTCCCCACTTTTTTATGATCCACGCCTCATTTTGAGAATCCATTTATAGCCAGATTCACTTCACCATGTTACTATCTTAACAACTGCAGTAAGTCACTAAACAAATGTGGTAAGATAGATCATAAAATGGGGCAAAATTCACTTAACGAGTGTCTCACTTAGAATATAAGTTTGGGGCTCAACTGTGATCATAAGTCAAGGACTATCTTTACGTTATGATAATGTTAGTGTTCCGCATGGCATCCAGAACCAATCAGTCACAGGGGAAGCAGGAAGCCAGGGTGAATGGTGCGAGGGAGAAATTTTAAGAAGGTGTAGCAGCACCATGTAACAGCACAACTCAATGGCCTTGGAAAAAGCATTAGAAAACTGCCTTCCGCCAAAACTTTGTGTAGGGACAGAATAGTGACCCATCTCCCTTCTGTGATCTCTACACCAAGAGCTGGGAAATGCAAGGAGACCCTCTTGATAGTCGGCAGTATACAGGTGGGGTTGATGAGAATATGAGACTGATATGAGCCAAAGATCTGTACTCTGGCTCCACATCAGCCAGGCATAATTTCATTTTTGGATACTATCTTGCATTTACATGCAGGGGTGAGATTCTACCAGTTTAGACCAGTTCTATAGAACTGGTTATTATTGATTCTGCGCAGTTCAGAGAACCAGCAAATCACACCACTGGCTGGCTCAGCCCCTCTCCACCCACCCCTTCCCTCCCTGCTCAGTCAGTCCTTATCGTGCATGCGCAATACGGCTGCCTGTAGTCTGCTTTTGCCCACCAGCCATGCCAGCCATTGCTCTCTGCCTTCGTGAGTGAGGCTTTGCAAGCAAGCCCCAATCGCCTACCTGTTGACGCTAGTCACCTTTCCTCCCCCACTTGCCTTTTGCCACCGCTGCTGGTCACCTTCACCCCCCCACTTGCCTTCTCTGGAGAGCACATGGAGCAGTTCTGTGTCAGCTCTGGCAGGTCAGCAGTTGCTTCTCTTCCCTGCTGGTCTAGAATGAGAATCTCTTTCCCAGCAGAGCAAAATTTAGTTTTGGGTCCTGCAAGTCCCCATCAGGAAATGGCTCCGGGCGGCAGAAAAGCAGACAGGTTGAATCCTGTTCTTTTCTGCTACCCAGAGGCATTTCCTGAAGGGATGGGGACTTGCAGAACACAAAGCAGCAACTCCCAGTTGCTAAAGTAAATTTTGCTGTGCTGCACAAAATGGTTTCCCAGGGTCCCGAGGGCCGTCCTCCCAGAGTGCTGCTGCCGCCAATCTGAAGCTCCCTTTTGGGATGGATCAGTAAGTTCTTGCTTTGTTCCCCAGGAAGAGCTCCATCATGGAGGGCTGTCTTTGGGCAAGGTGCTTTCCCCCTGCCTCACATGGGGCAACGGGAGGAGGAAGTGTGTGTGGGGGGAAGGCTGTCTGCAGTTCTTGCAGCCACAGCCTGGAATCCTGGGGTGTCTGCAAACTTGCATTTGTATGAGGTCAGACCTCCATGGCTGCACTGGCTGGGAGGACATTTGCCCCATGTGACACTGCTCACCTGTCTGGCAGTGTGTCAGAAGAGAGGGAGGAAGAAAAACTTGGCAAGTCTCCCCCTTCTTGGGTGTTCAGGCAGAGCATGGACACATGAGGCTGGGACCTTCTGTGCATGGGCGAGTCCCTCTGGCGCCATGCACACATAATGTGTGCACAGCCTGCTCTGTGTGTATGCCTGAGAAGGAGGAGAATAGTTGCCAAACTTTTCTTCCTCCCTTCACAACACGAAGACAGCTGCCGCAGCCTGTCCCTTTAAGGTACCTCAACGTGGGGTGGTGATGAGGGAGGATCATAAAGGGACAGCCAGGCCACAGGCACTGTCTTCCAAGCAACTCTGCTGTGAAGGGAAGAGAGGAAGAAAAGTTTGGCAACTCTACTCCTTCTCGGGTAGAACGTGCACATACGGTGCCGGGAGGATCTTCTGCAAGAAGTCGGCATGTGGGTGAGTCCCACCAGCACCGTGAGATGTGTGACTATTTGCTCTGTATGTATGAGGCTGAGAAGGAGAGGGAAGCAGCCAGATGGAATACTGTTAGTGTGGCTGCAGAGAAGCAGGAGGCAGCTGCCAGCAATGCCCTCATGTGAAGATGTTGGGAGCAGGGAGACTTGACCCCCTCAGGAGCCGTGAAGCGCTCACCACCCCTCTGACACTCACCAAGTCTCCTTCCAATGCGCTTCTCTTCCTCCTCTTCCTCCTTCCTCATCGGAAGCATTATTTTTGGAGAGACTGCAGGATTGCCCCACTCCCTATCAACCATCTGGTCTTCAGTACTGGTTTGTCAGATTCGCATCACCCAGCAGCAGTTCATATGTTCCTTCCCCCCCCCCCCCGAGGAACAGGGAGAGGGAGGGAGGGAGGGAAAGAGAGAGAGAAAAGACAGGGAGAGAGAGAGATGAGAGAAAGAAAGAGATGAGAAACAGAAATGAGAAAGAGGGAGAGGGAGAGGGAGAAAGAAAAAAAGATGAGAAAGAAAGAAAAAGTGATGAGAGAAATGAGACTGATGAGAAAGAGAGAGGGAGAAAGAAAAAGAGAGATGAGAGAGAAAGATGAGGGGGGAGAAAGAGACAGAGAGTGATCTGTTTAAAAGAAAATAGAAAAATGGCTCTTTCAGTGTTTAAGATTGTAGACCCCGGGTTAGGCAAACATCATGGTTATTAAGTGAACCTTGTAGTCATTAAGAGAACAGTAGTTGTTTAAAAAAGTCCCTTTTCCCTAATGGGCATTTTTAACTGAAAACCAGAAGGAATTGTTGGAAACTGGCAAAAAACTAGAAAACCTCAGTAACATGACTGTGGGATATTGTAACTGGTCATAAGTGTGTGTGTGTGTGTGTGTGTGTTTGTGTGCATGGCTATCAAAACTCTAAAAACAGGTCAAGTAGCTCTGGGGAGGTCAGTCATAAATTAGAACATATGCTAAGTAACTGGCCATTAAGTGAGGACCACTTATATTTGGTTCACCAGTCACCTGGCCACTAGCCACGCCTACCCATCATCACATGACCACCTAGCCATACCAATCCGTCACATGACCAGCAAGCCACATCCACAAATAAGGCCACAGTCACAGAACCAGTTGTTAAGAAATTTGAATCCTGGACTTCCGGTTTGCAAGGCTTTGGTGGTGGCAGGAATCCGTGATTGTGCGTGGTTTCTGCTGCGCTTGCCGCTGGAGTCCCCTCGATCCAGCTGAATTTGGGGGCTATAGTTAGCCCGTAGAGGTAACTGAAGATAGGGGAGATCCAGCAGGGGTCCGGGGGAATTGCAACCCCCCTCATCAGCTGACTTAACTCCCTTTTCCAAAAGCAGTAGAGTGGCGGTCAGCAATGGCCGCCACAAAGCAGCTTTCATCCGGATAAGAATATGCAGGAGGAAGCTGAGAAAGTGAAAGTTTTTGGCTAACTGGGATAATAAGTAACATTTAAATACCCTGAAATTGAAGCTTCATTAAAGATACATTGTTCCCGATGAAGACAGAAAAAGCGGCGAATGAAAGTTAAAAGGGAAAGTTTTTTTTTTCTCATTCTCCTTCCTTACGGTGATAGCAAATGAATGGAGAAATTGGAAAAACCCATTTTGGCATCAGCAGGTAATCTTGAAAACTAAAGCCAAAGGGACAATAAAGATTTCTGAGCGTCGGGGGGGGGGGGGGGGGGGGGGG
>BLBF01000050.1:3392669-3402907 GCA_015471245.1 Laticauda colubrina
GTTTCTATTTCTCGCTTAGCTTTCTTCTCTCTGCGCAACTGCAACCCATTATCAAACTATGCCAAGGTCAACGGACAGAGGCCTCATCATCACCTGAAGATGCCCACATGATCATATCCACAACTTCTAATTGGAAGTGTCATTTAAACTATTGGGGGTGGGAACATTTCCATCACTTTCTATATGTGAATTGCGCGCCTAAATTCTCAGATTCAGAATTCTTTGGTTGCTACCACTTCACTTTCAGTAAAAGATATCTTTTCTCTAAACTAAAGAGTCTTAAGTATTTATTTCCTGGATTTTGAATGGAGCTCTGCCTGACAGGAACAAAATAAGGGTACCCACTATCACCTCTGTTGTTTGTGTTAACTTTGGAAGTGCTAAATAGAAATATTAGAGATGAAATGAATATAAAAGGGATGAAAATTAAAAAGGAAAAATTTAAGTTGCAAGCATTTGCAGATGATCTGGTTTTTATCTTAGAAGACCCACTAGAAACAGCATCAAAATTGATAGAAAAGATAGAGACATATGGAAAGGTGGCTGGTTTGAAAATAAAGATAAGACAAAGATCTTGACAAAGAATATGCTATCAAGACAAAAGGAAGAACTGGCAGATCTACTGAAAATTCTGGTCATGAATAAAATCAAGTACTTGGGGATATATTTGACAGCAAGATGCAGTACAGTAAAAGAGAATAATTATATTAAACTTCAACAGCAGATAGTGCTAGATTTGGCAAAATGGGAAAATTTACAATTGTCATTAATAGGGAGAATTTCAACAATCAAGATACTACCCAGAATTTTATATTTATTCCAAACATTTCCAGTTAGATTACTTTGAAGATTTAAATAAAATTGTGTTGAAATATATATGGTCAGGGAAGAAAGCGAAAATGAAGTTATATTCAGATGTATTGCCTTAGGGACCAGACCCACAACATTCCTTGGCTCCCCACTCTAGTGGGTTAGATAGATGTGACCAGCAAGAAATAGTCCCTCAGATAACCTGGTCCCAAGACATGAAAGGCTTTAAAAGTGACAACCAGCCCCTTGAATTGCACCCAGAAGCAAATTGGCAACCAATGCAGTTCCTGCAGGAGAGATGATACATGTACACACTGAGGTCTGCACAAAATTATGTGAGCTGCTGATTCCAAGTAGCGTCTGCAACTCCTTCACAGCTAAGATGATCCTCTCACAGCTGCACTAACTCCCAGTCCCAAGACAGCTTAGCACTACCTTCCATACCAATTTAATGTAGGTATGGGATGGGTGCTGCTTTTATTTTAGGGGTGTTCCCTATCTGACTTACATTTTCATTGGACAGAACACTTTCTTGGATTCTAGTGCATACCTGCCCAAATGGGATAGTTTAGGCCTTATCCCCCTTTATATGCCCCTTCCCACTGTTACAATTCAAGTTCAGTGTGTATTGCCTCAGTTCTTCCTGAACAATTGCCTATTGCTCTTCTTATGATTGCCAGGCTGCTCTGGGGAGATATTTTGTACATGCTGGAATCCCTTAGTACATACCATATGTTTCCAGAGAAAATCCTACACTAGACTCAACCTGTCTTCTTCAGATTTATCAACAAAAATGTTGTCTGGATTAGCTGCTTAGCTTCTGCAGATTTCTGCCTCCCATCCATGCCTTGCCAAAGGCAAGCCAAGTGACCAAAATATGCCCCTGCTGATCTGCCAGCTACTCAACTAAGAAACATTTCAATAGGATGTACATCATGCATTTCATCCTTGCCACCTTCTTCCCCCTCTTTCTAAAATCTGATTCATTATTCCACTCCTGCACTCAAACTTCCTGTTTTCATTGAGTGAGCAGAGACTGGAGAGACCGCTGTCCTGAATCAGCCTGTTGTTGCTCATTATTTGGGATTCCATGTTGCTTCCTGGATCTTAGTATTTCCTTAGCAGTGTTTGGGAAGCTAAAACAAATGTGGTTCAGTGGGTTTTATAACCCAGCCAATAAGCGTGTTTTAGAATTCACATGGCATGCATAATTCTTAGCTTCAGACAAAAATGCAGAAATCAACATGCTAAGTCCCTGTTGGTGAACCAATGCCATGTCAGAAGTGGCACGTAGAACCATTTCCTCTAGCATGTGAAGTTTCCTGGAAGAGCCCCAATTTGCATGTGTGTGCGCGCCTCTGTCCAACAGCTGATTGTCTGGTATATAGTGCACATGCACAGGGGGTGGAGGGTGTGTATCCAGGAGTTGCACATGCATGCACAGACACATGGCATGCAAGGAGCCGCATGCGCAGATGCACAGTATGAGGGGAGTTGCATGCGCATGTGCAGGGAGCATGAGGGAGCCAGCATGCATTGCTTTCTGGGTGCTGGCATGCGAGTGAGTGCAAGTGAGCACGTGCACAATTGGCATGGGAGCTGAAAAAGGTTAGCCACCATTGTGCTAGGTCAAGATGATACAAATTATGTTGTGACAACATAATTTATATATAGAGTATATAAAGTAGATATAGAGTAGTGTTATGATGAATATGCCTAAAATTTGAAAGTGACATATCAGCTGTGTTTTTAATAAGAGATCTGCATAAATGTCCATATGAGTTTTGGAAACTCAACTTTTTGAAAAAAAGTTCCCCATTTATGTTGCTACCAAAGCATCATTTTTGATGAGATGCTACAGTATTTCTTGCTTGAATACTGGAAAAAAATAGACAATGTTTTCTAAAAAGATCAGAATCATATCATACCAATTCCAGAGATCCAGATAATAAGTCTAATGTAAAATGAACTTCAAGTGGTGATGCCTTGGTGAAAGAGTGAAGGGAGAGCGGTCTTCATCTCTGGATCCTGTTTTTTCATTTTTGGGGACCTTTCAGGACATGAGGAGCCTGGAGAGCCAAGAGGAGAAGAGGGGAAGCCTAGAAGACAGTGAGATGAAATCCGATCACCAGGTGACAAGAAGGGAAATCCCTGAAAACCTGAAGTGAAAGTATAAGTCATTTTATTATGACAGACCTGAGGCCATGGCTGAACTGTGAATGAGGAGGAAATGAGAAGATTACCAACAGAAAGTGTCACTGAAATTAAAATCCAAAAGTTGCAAATGTGATGATTTGCCAAAAGTAAATTTGAACTTGTTTCTGAGGGAAAAAAAGATCCGGCGAGGAGGGATAACCCAATGGTATAGGCGGAAAGACAGTAAGAAAGAGCTGTGATTCAGCACTTTTTACAAATGGAAAGAGACTGAAGGAGAGGGGGTATAAGTTCAAAGTGAATAGTTCTAGGAAGCTGAAAAGTGGAGATTGAAATAAGATGAGAACTGGTGGGAGAAGAAGAAAATCCAGAGAAGCCAGAGGAAGAAGTGGCGAAAAGAAGGTGATAAGGGAGAGACAATTGACTTCTCTCAGCTTCTTGGATGGAAGGCGATTACGAGACCAACGTGGCGAGTGGAGAAGGAGAAAGTGAAATCCGATCAAAACGTGAGAGCAATACGAAGGAAAGAAAAGAAAGTTTTGGAAGGAAGGAGGAGGTGAAGTGGAAGTGGAGAGATGTTGAAAGGATCAGAAGGAAAGTTGGGACGATGGAGGTGAGAAAGGCGAGACACAGAGAAAAGAGTGACTGAGCAATTTTCAAGCAGAAGGAGATGGCAGGACATTAATGGGAGCAGAGAAGAAGAAAATTTGGCAGAGAATGGGCTGAAAGAGACGATGAAGGAGGATTGGAAAGAAATGGAGAAGATACAAGTAGAGTCATAAAGAGAGAGACTTGGAGGGAGTAGGTGAAAGACAAAGTGGAAGAGAGGAAAATGGAAAATGGTTTGGACTGAGATGGTGAGATCGGAGAGAAAAGAAAAGGAAATCTTTGAGTGAGGTATATTAACAGTAAACTTTAAAGATAACAAAATAGGCTGGTATTGAAATATAAATTTGATTTATATGATAAACGTGAGCTGTATGACTTGTATGATTTGAATGTATTTGTCTATTAGAGCACTCTTTTAAGGAGATTGTGGGTATAAGAAATCAAAAAGGAGGCTTTCTCCTTTAATTTGAAATAGCTTGATGGTATAGTTATCTTGATTAAATAGGATTATTGGGTGAAGGAACATAGTGATAAATAATCTTAGAGTAGGATATTAAGAGTTTAAGGAGAATATATATTGTTGTGAGTATAAAGAATCTAAACCTTGACCCCCCCTCTTTTATTGTATAAAAGAGAACCTACAATGCACTATGTATAGAAAGAAATAAAAAAGGGGTGTTTGAGTAAGATAGATAGAGATACATGCAGAAATAAATCTTTCAATTGACAAATACCTGACTACTGGATTACAGCTCTAAGTTAAATGTGAATTAAGAAACTAAAAGGGGGGGCTTTTGTCTCCTCTGTTGGGGTGATATTTGAGGTTATAATTACTTTGATTAAGTATTGTATATTGAACTAAAGAAATATAGTGACAAAAAAGTTTTGATTACAACATTAGGAGATTAAGGGGACTGTATATCTAGGTGATTATAGATAAACAGAAATTAGATTCCCCCTTTTATTATAGATAAAAGGGAAAAAAGAATAAATTTAATACTTTGAGCATAAGGAAAGGCAGGAGGGCTTTGTCTGAGTAGGATATTGTTAGATATATAGTGATATTGACTGAGATAGAGAAAGGGATAACAAGTGGTGCTAATTCTATACAATTATAATAAAGATATTTGAAAAGAAGAAGGAATAAATTGAAAGTAAAAGATTAGTTTAAAAAAATTATAAAGGAAATAATAAATAGGTAGAAATAAATAGAGCTTGAAAATAAGACAAGTGCCATGACATCAGCCTGGAGAATGGCAAAGAAGACAACATCTAGTCCAACATTGACAATTACATCACCGGCCGGTCAAAAGGCAGTTGAAGGAATGTCAGGGGCAGAAAAACAAACTGTAGCCAATATGCAAACAGTACAGGCTTCGTTAATGACCATTCAAGAAATCATGCTTAAAATGCAAGAACAACAGATAAAAATGCAAGATAATATTTTGCAAAATCATATGGAATTGAAAGGCAATATTAATAAATTAGAAGACAAAAGTTGATACTATACAGTAAACAATGCAAAAGAATGAGCAGAAACTAGAAGAAGTGGAACTTAGAACAGTACAAAATGAAAAGAAATTGGAACTAAGGGACAAAAGAATGATGACAATAAATAAAGGATTAGAAGAACAGATTATCCACCTAGAGATGGACCACGCTGCCTATTACTTGAGGTTTCAAAACATCATTGAAAGTAGAGATGAAGATCTGAATGTGTTTATGGCAGAATTACTTGCGCCAGCTTTACAAAGGGAGACCCGAGAGATCCTGCTAGAAATCTACAAGGCCTATAGAGTTCAAACAAGTTATGCTCAGCATAACAGGTTACCCAGGGAAGTCCATATGCGATTTGCCCGGAAACAAGTATGTGACATAATATACAAGATAACACGAGATGAACCTTTGGTTTATAAAGATAAAGAAGTGCAAACCCTGAAGCAGGTTCCCAAGAAGGTGCATGAACAGAGAAAAGACTATAAGTTTTTGGCAACACAACTTATCCAGAACATGTTTTAATGTTTAATTACAGAAGGCTTGTTGGTAACATGGCAGGAAAAGAGGATCAGGATAGATAACTTAGACAATCTATGAGCAGATTGGAGGAACAGAAGAAAAAAGCAGCGGTAGAGAGGAGCTAGAGACAGAAAGCCAAGAAGAACAACAGCAGCGAGATATAGGAGCCCGAGAACAAGAAGGAGAGAACAAGGAGACAGAAGGAAGAAGATTAAGAACATGCCCGCAAAGAGAGACTAGAATTAACAAAAGACAGATAATATCCCACAAGTAGAAAGACAGAAACAGAAACAAAGCTATTATCATTAAACATAAATGGTCTAAACTCACCCATTAAAAGGAAACAGATACTATCTAGATTAGCCAAACAGAAATTAGAAATAGTATACCTGAGAGAAATACATATTAAAAAAACAATTTTGGAAATGTTTAGAATATCCTAAATTAGGAAGGTTATTTGTAGCCTTGGCAGATCAAAAACAGAAAGGGATAGCGGAATACGTTAAAAAAGAAATTAAGGCAGTAGAAAAATATGTAGACCCACAAGGGAGAATTTTGATACTTGAACTAGAATTAGGGTACAAGCCAATGTTATTAATTACAGTTTATGCGCTGAATGACAACCAAAGTCAATTCTATAAGGATTTACATGAGAGAATCGTTGAGATGGGACAAGATAATGTATGCATTGTGGGAGATCTTTATGTGGCAGTAGATATAAGGCAGGATTATTTTAGTAATGCAAAGAACAAAAAGAAAAGGAAAATTTTGCCCAGATCCTTTTTCAATATGACACAGGAACTAAATTTGATAGATCAATGGAGGAGAATAAATTTTGGAAAAAAAGAATTCACGTTCTACTCTAACCCACACAAATCGTGGTCTAGATTAGACATGGCATGGATGAACGCAGAACTAAGAAACCAACTAGATTCGATAGAGATTATGACAAATGTATGGGTGGATGATAACCCGTTAAAAATAACTTGGAAAGGAAAGAAAAGGAAAAGTAGAAGGTAGATACTTAATCCACAATTTTAAAGGAGAAAGATTTTGTAGAGAAAATTAAGAAAGAATTTGAACTTTTTTTAAAGGAAAATACAGTGGAGAAAACATCATTACAGAATTTATGGGATGCATCAATATGGGATGCAGCAAAGGCAGTTTTGAGGAGGCTGGTAACAGCATATACAGCAAAAAGGAATACGGAAAGATGGCAAAATCAGAATAAATTGCAAGAGATTAAAGACCTAGAAAGTTAAGACTACAAAAAAAACCCACAAGATGAAAAATTGAGGAGAGAGATGATTCTTACTAGGCATAAATTGAATATTATAAATCAGGAAAAGAGAGTTAAAGAGGTGAAAAGGGCAAAACAGAATTTTTTTGAACATGCAAATAAACCAGGGAGGTGGTTAGCCCATAAATTAAGATTAGAAAGAGAAAGAAAGTTGATACAAGAATTGGAGAATGATGATGGAAAATTAGAATATTGAATGACTGAGAAAAAAAATGGTACAAAAATATTTTGAACAATTATATAGGGAGGATAGAATAAACCCTGAGAATATAGAACAATATTTGAAAAGAAAAGGTCTCCCAGAAATTAGAGAGGAACAGAAAGATATTAAATAAATAACAGTGATGGAATTGAAAAGGGTGGTTGAAAGATAGAAAGATATTAAGATGCCAGAGCCGGATGGTCTTCCAGCGGAACTGTATAAATGTATTGATGAATGTCTTGAACCAGTGATGTTAGATGTATACAATGAGGTATTAGACTTTGCCAAATTACCTGATTCATGGAGAGAAGCGAATATCTCACTAATTTCTAAAGAAGATTTAGACCACAAACAGATTAAAAATTATAGACCAATCTCACTCCTGAACGTAGACTACAAAATATTTGCAACAATAATGTCAGAAAGACTAAAAATTACATTAAATGAACTTATTCATATTGACCAGAACGATTTTCTACTTTCTAGACAGATAAGGAACAATATAAGGATAATATTAAATGTATTAGAATACTATGAGGCCCACCCGGGAAAGCAGACAGCACTGATTTTCTTGGATGCTCAGAAGGCTTTCAACAATCTCAGTTGGCAGTTCTTGATCCAACAGGTCGAAAATATGAGATTTGGATCTAAATTCAAGAAAATGATTGGCACAACTTATTCGAACCAAAAAACTAGGGTAATTATAAATGGGGAGATTACTAAAAACTTTTAAGATAATGAAAGGTGCTAGGCAAGGATGTCCAATGTCGCCTCTGCTTTTTATCTTGACCATCAAAGTGCTTTTAAATCAGATTAGACATAGAAAGGAGATAATTGGACTGAAGAGCAAAAAAGAATATAAAGTACAGACGTTTGCGGACGACTTAATGCTTTTTGTGGAAGATCCAATGGAGTCAGGGACCTAATTCAAGAATTAGAAGAATATGGGGCAGTAGCAGGACTAAAAATTAATAAAGATAAAACAAAAGTAATAACCAAAAACTTGATAGTAAAAAAAAAAAAACAATTGGAAAGGAAATTAGGATTACAAAGTGTCAAAAAACTTAAATATCTAGGAATTTGGTTAACAGGAAGATGCTCTTCCACAAAAGAGGATAATTATATGAAATTACTTTCACAGATAAAAAAAGATCTGGCCAATTGGGGAAAATTACAACTATCACTGTTTTATTCGGAAAACACACAAGGTAGACCGGGTTCCAACAACAAATACTTTATTCTTTAACTAGTCAGTGAATGGGAACACTTGGCTGAAGCCGAGGCCAGCCTTTTATACAGGCTGGCTTGCCTGCTTGCAGCCAATGGCAGTTGTTTAAATTTGCCACCTTTTAGCAGCTCTTTGGATTGGTTCCTAGTGAACCAATCCAATGCTTAGTTTATTTGACCAATCAGGTTTGCAGATTTGGAGTCACCCACTTTACATATAGAACACCCCTCCCCTCTTAGTTCAGTCCTACGTGGTGACGTAGTCTCGCAGGTAGGCGGGGCTTTTCCGGACTCGACTTGACTTGCGCGGTTCATTCTTTTTTAAAAAAAAATTTTTTTTTATTAATTTTCTACAAATAGACAAACGTACAAAACATTAAAAATATCTACTCTCATATATACTTCCGGTGTATCGGTTGGTTCATCAGTTTTGTGCATTCATTTTATAGTGTCAATTACAGTTATATTGCATAACCACTCATATTGTCAATCCATATTCTAATATTACTAAAAAAAAATAAAAAAATCTTTTTCTGACTATACTTTTAATCATTCATGCTTTGTGAGATAACAATACTTCAAACAGTTTATTCTATAACTTATCATATAATCATAACAAATCAATCCTAAAAACCCTTCATATATATAATACTAATGCTCTATTATTGTATTTTATCATCTAACCATTGATAAAAAAAAACCCCAAATTGCATAAAATTGTTTATCTTCTTGTTCTCTAATTTCAAATGTCAATCTACTCATCTCAGCACATTCCAATATTTTCTTAATAATTTCTTCCTGCAATGGTATTTTCTCATTCTTCCAGTTTTTAGCAAATACAATCCTAGCCGCTGTTAATACATTTACAATCAAATATTTCAAGTCTTTATTATATATATCAGGTAAAATTCCCAATAAAAAGATCTCTGGTTTCAAATCTATGTGTTTCTTTGTCATTTTTTCCAACCACATGTGAATTTTAGTCCAATATTTTCTGGCATTCTCACAAGTCCACCACATATGATAATATGAGCCAGGTATCTGATGACATTTCCAACATTTTTCAGATTTGTTCTTGAACATTCTTGCTATTCTTGTCGGGGGAAGGTGCCACCTGTAAAACATCTTATACAAGTTTTCTTTATATGCTATTGACATTGTCATTTTATAATTTTGAGACCACAATTTTTGCCATTGCTCTAAATCAATCCCATATCCAAAATTCTTCCCCCAAGCAATCATAGTTTCTTTAACTTGTTCTTCCTCTAGCTTAATTCCCAATAAATAACCATATAACTTTTTAATCACTTTCTCATCAGTACCCATCAATATCTTATCTAAATCAGTCTGTTTATCATAGAATCCTTCCGTTTTAAAATCTTCAAGATATCTTGAGTGTATTTGCGCATATGAAAACCAATTCATCCTTATACCTTGTTCCTCTAAGTTTTGGATCGTTTTAAGTCCACCCTTTTCATCCAACAGTTCCCCATATCTAACTGTTTGTTCCTTTTTATAGATCATAGGATAGGAAAATGCTTCAATAGTCGATAACCAAACTGGAATTTTCAAGTAACATTGTATTTTTATCTTCTCCCAATTTAACCACAAAGACTCCCGTATATAATGTCTTCTGAAATACCCCTGTGTTTTAGTTCCCTTGTACCATAAAAAAGCATGCCAGCCCAACAATAAATCATGTCCTTCTAATGTCAACAATCTATGTTTTCTTAATGTTATCCATTCTTTGACCCACATCAAACTTGCAGCTTGATAATACAGTTCCCAATTAGGCAGGCCAAAACCTCCTCTATTTCTAGCATCTTGAAAAAGTTTTAACTTTATTCTCACTTTTTTACCTTGCCATATAAACTTCAACATAGTTTTATTTAAATCTTCAAAATAGTCTTTTCCAAGTCT
>BLBF01000050.1:3407907-3421126 GCA_015471245.1 Laticauda colubrina
TAACACCCCTTGGGCTATTAATTTGTCCAGCTGTTCCTCTATTTTTGCCTTTAGTGCAAAAGGAACTCGCCTGGCTTTTATTCTTTGTGGGGCTATTTGGGGATTTAGATTGAAAGAAATGGGATTTCCCCGATACTTGCCAAGTGAGCCGTCAAAAACGTCCTGGAATTCTCGGATGAGGTCGTCTTCCCAGCCGGTTGTAGTCACTCGATCGACCCCGGTCATCCCGATGCCCAATGGCGCGAAGCATTCGATGCCCAGGAGGCTTGGCCTGTCTTGGTCGACTATGGTCAGCGGTAGCACCTTGATGTGATGTTTGTAGGCGACTCAGAATTGTCCCATGCCTACCACAGGGATTTGGTTTCCCTGATAGTCCTTGAGAGTTAGGTGCTGCTTCTTTAATTCTTTGGGTTTGATACTTGGGACTAGCTGTCTTATTGTGTCCCACGATACCATGGAGAGAAAGGACCCCGAGTCCACTTCCATTGTCATCTTCTTCGCTCGATTCAATTGTTTCGCCCGACTCTTCGTAGTGGGTTGTGGTGGCAGGCTGCTTTCTGTCTTTGGTTGGTGTTTCTTCTCTGTGTGTGTTCATCTTTTTCATGGCTACAGCAGATTTTTTCACAGCTTCAGTGGCTGTGGCTTCCGCGATGGCTTCGGTTACGGTGATGTTGGGCTTGTTGAGTAATTTACTCTGTGTGGTCGAGTCTCTCAGGCCCAACACCACGTGATCCCTCATTGCTTCGTCAATGTTCAAAAATTCACACTCACCCCCTACTTGTCTAAGGGCAGCAATGAAATCGGCGACGGTCTCTCCCTCTCTCTGGTCTCTGCGGTAAAATTCGTGTCGCTTTATTAAGTTTGACACCATCGGAGCGTAGTGTGCTTTGAGGACTCTTTGCAATTCTGTCCACGTTAGTTGTTTAACGTCCCGGGGCTTCGCAAGGGCCTTTGCCATCTTGAAAACTGTTGGCCTGCAGTGCGTCAGGAATACAGCTCTCTTGCGTTGCTCTGAAATGTCTTCCATTTCATTGCTCTCCAAATACATTTGGAAGCGATCAGCATAGGAATCCCAATCCTCTTCGTTG
Organism: Laticauda colubrina; assembly: GCA_015471245.1. NCBI lineage: Eukaryota > Metazoa > Chordata > Lepidosauria > Squamata > Elapidae > Laticauda > Laticauda colubrina. The sequence continues at coordinate 3,408,996 of BLBF01000050.1, forward strand.
GGATTGAAGGGTGCGTGCGGTGCGTTGTTTCCAGACATCTTGGTTGTAATCTGACTTCTTATCACCGCGTGCAGGTTTTTCTGTTCAGGACGATCCCATCCTCGTCGCCAGTGTTTTATTCGGAAAACACACGAGGTAGACCGGGTTCCAACAACAAATACTTTATTCTTTAACTAGTCAGTGAATGGGAACACTTGGCTGAAGCCGAGGCCAGCCTTTTATACAGGCTGGCTTGCCTGCTTGCAGCCAATGGCAGTTGTTTAAATTTGCCGCCTTTTAGCAGCTCTTTGGATTGGTTCCTAGTGAACCAATCCAATGCTTAGTTTATTTGACCAATCAGGTTTGCAGATTTGGAGTCACCCACTTTACATATAGAACAATCACGATTAGGCCAAATAGTGGCCATAAAAATCAACATACTACTGAAATTATTATACTATTTTCAAACAATACCTATAAAATTGGATAAAACATTTTTTCAGGAATTAGATAGGACAGTAATGAAATTTATATGGATGAAGGAAAAAGCACAAATAAAATTGAAAACGTTACAAGATACTGAAACCAGAGGTGGCCTTGGACTCCCAAAATGGGAAACATTATGAAGCAGCAATTTTACTATGGGTTAAGGAGTGGATAAATTTAAAAAATAAAAGAATTTTGGTGATAGAAAGTCATGACCTCCAAATTGGGTGACATGCCTTTCTATGGGATAAAAAGAATAAGATCCACTCCTATTTCCATAGACATTTGATAAGGGACTCCCTTTTACAAACATGGGAGAAAATTAGAAAAAAAAAAGCATTATTTGAAAAGACCAAACTGGATCTCACCTATGGAAGCTATATTATATCCAAATACAAGGGACATTAAAAAATTGATTAGATATAAAAAATTGGTAGATGAACAGGGGGAATTAGAAACATTGGATAAACTAAAAGAACAAGGGATAATATTAGACTGGTGGGTATATTTGCAAATTCAAACTAAATTTAAGAAAGATGTAAAGGAGCTAGGGATAGATAAAGATTTACAAAAATTGGACCAAATCTTGATAGGCAAGGATGTAAAATTTATAACACGAACATATAATTATTTAGTGAAGGTAGAACTTGAGGAAGAAATTGTTAAGGGACCAATGATTGCCTGGGAGAGAAATGTGGGTCATAATATAAATTTGGATGAATGGGAAAAAACTTGGACCGAGAACTGGAAGCTGACTTTGGCGACGGCATTCAAAGAAAATCACTATAAAATGTTTTGTAGATGGCACTGTTGAAAGATTGTCAAAATGCCTTCCTTCCGAGGATTTGAATTTTCCCGCTGGGAGAGCACTGGAGCAAGGATACGGACAACTGCTTGAAAACTGGATCTTTTTATTTTTCAGGAAGGTGAGAGATAGCGAGGCTGCGTTCCTGGGCTAGCTAACTTCGTATGGTAAGTCCCTGCTTATTCCTTTTTTCTCCTTTTGTGTGTGAATGTTTGTTATTTGTGTTTAGTGTTTAATGTTTAATGTTTAAAATCCTGTCAGAGTTTATTTCCGCCAAAGGGCAAACTTCGTGAGGTGCAGAAGACAAACTCTGCGGGGTGGCTTGGTTATATTATCGGTTCTTTCCTAATCTCTTTTAGCTTTATCATGGTTTTTTCTATTTGTTTTATGGCAATCTCCTGTCTGTCTCCTTTGTAATATATTTTGTGTCTTTTGTTTGTTTGTTTTTGCTGATTTGGCATGTCTTGTGTTTGTAAGGGTTTTCTTTTCTTGTTTCCCTAGTTTTCTTAATTATTTGGCTTTTGTCTAAGGGGCTTCTTTAATACCTTTTATTTGATTCCTTTTCCTATGCAAGTTTGTTTTATGGCTGGCCTGATGTTCCCTCCGGACTTTTCCTGCTTGAGTGACACCACTGTCCTTGTGAAGTTCCCTTTGCACAATCCTTCATTTTTTTTTTCTAAGGGGTGATCTCTGATTGAATGTCTGGGTATACTTGATATTCATGATCAATCTGGATCATCATCATGGCTGCCTGTCCCTCTTTTAATTTTCTCCTCTGAGGGGAAATACAGGCCTTTAAGCAGCTAAGGCAGGATGGTATGCACCAACAGAGGAACACATGAGGGCTCCAAAGACACAATGGTGACTGTGGTTGTTATAAGGATTTTGAGCCAATGGAAATCCGGCATCCATGAGAAGAGCCATGAAAAGTACAGGAATGATTGCTCCTGGCCAATATTTTGAGCTAGCTCTTTCAGGTGGTGGATGTCCCTCCCTACGAGTTCTGAGGTTTCGTTCAGATTGAAGCAACACATCCCTTTGAATGTTTCACAGCCATAATTATGCTTCAAGAGAAGGAAGTCTATTGCTGCCCTATTCTCCAGAGTGGCTTCTCTGACCTCCCTCAGTTCTCTGTTAAGGGCATCCAGAGATGGCATGGGAGGTCGAATTCAAGCTTTTTGCCAGGGTACATGCTAGTCCATTCAAATTTTTAGAATTTTGCACTGCCAATCCAGGTACCCCTACCAGGGATATTGCCAATGAGACATATTCTGTTTTGGTGGGAAGGGAGACTTTGGAGTCACAGTCTGAGTTTGGAAGGCTCTCTTGTGTCATCTCTGTAAGGATGGCATAAGCATGGTTAACCTTTCCAAGGTGCAGGGGCCATTGGTGGCATTTGCAGGAAGGTATGAGTAGGCTTTTAAGTCACAAAGGAAAAACCATCCTGGTGGGAGCTTCAGATAACTATATGAAAATGATATGGTCTCTGTTGTAGTTGCATTTTAGTTCTGTGTTGCTAAGACTGGTGCATTCTGTGACCCTAGGTGTGCTGCACACACACATGTTAAAGCATCTCTCAGAGGTGGTTACTGCAGCAATGTGTAGGGTGTACATAGTGTGGTCCTTGGTTTTTGTAGAGTGGCCCGAACTAAAAATGCTTTCGTAGGAGTCAGAAAGGTTTCTAAATGTCGTGTAGTTAATGATGTTATGTGGCCTAGTTGCTACTCCCATTAGGCATGTGGTTAAGATGTTCTTGATTGATTTCCCTCCTGCTAAGCAAAAGTTAGTGGTGTTGAGTATTTCTCTTGCTAAATATTCTCATATGTTTCCTTTCTCTGGGATAAGCTTTGGTTCCAGGAACGCAGTTGCTTGTGTTACAAGTATTACAGTTGTTACAGAAAATAATAATACACAGTATATATTATATTTCATGTTTCCCATTGCTAGATTCCTTTTCTTTCCTCCCCCCCCCTTTTTTTTTTGTACAATGTGAAAATGTAAAAAAAGGGATAGGTCAAGTATCAAAAATTATTAAAAGGTATGGTTAAAGTCTCTTTGTTAAAAAAAAATACGAAGAAAAAAAAGGGGAAAAAATGAGAGAAAAAAAGGAAGAAGGTAAAAATAAAAAACAGAGTGTTATAACTCAGCACCTGGGAGTCCAGTTTTGTGTAATTCAACATTTGCCCTTGGTTCCTCGCAGTTGTTTGGTTCAATGGTGTTGAAGAATGCTGTAAGCATCCATTGATCTGTGTCAGGACTTTTCTTGAGTTTGATGGGTGGAATTGATTGTGGTGGAGTTTGGCTGTGGTCTATGACTGCTGGCTTTGCATGTGTCCAATGTATCCAAGAGTCTCGTTCTGCGATCTTAATGGCAGTGTGAGTAGTCAGTAAAACTTGGTAGGGTCCTTTCCACCTGGGTTGTAGAGGTGAGGTTCTGGTGAAGAACTTGATCCACACCCAATCTCCTGGTTCATATGGATGCAGGGCTTCTTCCAAGGGTAAGGTCTGTATCAGTGCACTCTGGGTCCAGAGGGTCTGTAGTCGCTTTTGCAGGGCTGTAAAATAAGAAGAGAGAATCATATCCCCCCCATCTAGGTAGAGGGAATGAGGATGAGACCTTGTAAGGTATCGAGAGGCCGACCAAAGGGGGAAATACCTATGTTCTGTCTTGGTCTAGTTTTGATATAAAAGAGGGCAATTGGGAGCACTTGTGGCCAGGAGAGGTGTGTTTCCTGACAGAGTTTGCCCAGTAGGGTTTTTACCTCCGTTTGCTCTCTCCACAGCTTTTGATGATGTCGGAGATAAGGGCACATGGAGGTTTTGGGTAATGCCTAGAGCCTGAACTATATGTGTGAGGACTTGTGCTATGAAATGTTTTCCCCTATCCGTGTCCAGAATGGTGGGGACCCCAAACCTAGGCACAATATCCTTAAGGAGGTGTCTGGCTATTTCTAGGGCAGTAGCATGGTGGCATGGGAAGGCCTCTACGTAGTGGGTTAGTTGGTCCTTACAGACAAGAGCATATTGATACCCATTTTGCCGTAGGTAGTTGTATATAATCCATTTGGATCTTTTCAAATAGTTTCTGTGCCCAGGGTCTTCCTCCTTCATGAATTGTTTTTCTGGAAGTGGTATTATTTGCTTGGCAGGTTTGGCATGTTGTGGCTATTCTTGTAGCCTCACTATAGGCTCCAGGTGCATACCATGCCCTCCTGATGGCATCCATCATAGCTTGCGTGCCACAATGTCCCTTTGTATGTAATCTTTGGCAAATTAGCCTAAGGAGACATCATGGGGCTATAGGTCTGCCATCTGGGACTCTCAAAAATCCTTGTTCAAAAACTGCTGAAAATTTCTTTTCCCATTGTTCAGATTCCCCTTTGTCTAGAAATTGTGTGTATGGTATTTCTGGTTTTGTTGTTAAGGCTGGTGTTATGATGGTGTGAGGTAGAGGTTTGGTTGCCACCCATTTGGCTGTTGCATCTGCATATAGGTTTCCTTTTGTTATTATAGAGTCATCTACAGGTAGGCTTTACAATGGATGACTGCTAGCACTTGTGGTAATTGGATGGCTTCTTACAGTTTGGCTACTAATGATGCATGTACTATTTGTTGTCCTGCTGAAGTTAAAAAAACCCGTTGTTTCCATAGAGCTCCTGTCGCATGGCAGACTCCAAAAGCATATTTGGAATCGCTATAAATGTTGGTAGATTGGTTCCTTGCAGCTTTGCAGGCTTTCGTTAAAGCTATAAACTTAGCTGCTTGGGCGCTATGGGAGGGAGGAAGAGGGGAAGCCCAGATGATTTCTTGTAGGTAGACTACAGCTGCTCCCATTACTCTTTTGTTCTGGTGCTTATAGGAGGAACCATCTGTGAAAAGTTCAATGTCGGGGTTTTGTAGTGGGGTATCTGTTAAATCGGAGCGGGGTAGTTCAGTGTCATGCACTAAATGGAGGCAATTATGGAGATTCCCTTCTTCCTGTTCTGTGGGGAACAGGGTAGCTGGGTTTAGAGTATTACATCTTTCAAACGTAATGTGATCAGAGGTAAAAAGTTCAGCTTCATATTGAGCCAAACGCTGCTGAGTAAAGGCTTGTGTCTGGCTCTTTAAGAGAATCGCAAAAACTTCCTGGGGGACTTTTAGCAATAGTGGATGCCCTAGTACCAAATCCTTGGATCGTTTTACCAGTTCGACTGTAGCTGCTTCAGCTTTTAAGCAGGGGACAGCCCCTTGAGTTACTGGATCTAGGGTTTACAGAATAGTAAGCGACTGGTTGGTGTGCGTGTCCAAAAGGCTGTGTTAGAAAACCAGAGGCAAAACCTAATTTTTCATGGATGAATAAGGTAAAAGGTTTCCTATAGTCAGGTAGCCTGAGTGCTGGGGCTGATGCCAGGGTTTGTTTCATGGTCTGAAGTGTTTTGTCCAAAGATTTGGACCATTCAATGGGGTCAGGCATGTTTTTGCCTATTAATTGAATGAGTGGTTGGGCTAATTCTCCAAACGAGGGGATCCATGGGCGGTAGAAACCCATTACTCCCAGTAAGGCTCTTGTTATTTTGTCTGGGGTGGTTTCATGGCTAAAATAGTTTCTACCCAATTAGGAGCCAGTCTTCTAATTCCTGGTGCAATAATGTAGCCCAGATATGTTATTTCTTGTTTTAAATATTGTAATTTGGAAGGGGAGGCTTTGTGCCCCCTTTCTGCCAGGACGTCAAGTAAGTACAGGGTGTCTGTTTTACATACTAGCTCGGTTTGAGATGCCAGCAGTAAATCATCAACATATTGGATCAAAATGGACTGCTGTGATAGGGAAATGGAGGAGAGGTCTGCCTTTAATATTTGTGAGAATAGGGTAGGGGACTCAGTGTAGCCTTGTGGCAATCGAGTCCAAGTATACTGTTGATCTTGCCAGGTAAAGGCAAATAGATATTGGGATGCTGGGTCCACCGGAATGCTAAAAAAAGCAGAGCACAAATCTATGACAGAAAAATAAGTGGCTGAGTCTGGCACCTTGGTGATTATAGTTAATGGGTTAGGTACTATGGGGGCTCTTGGTATCACGTGATTATTTATGAGCCTCAAATCATGTACAGATCTGAAGATCGGGTTTCCATCTTTGTCTACTGTAGATTTCTTTACAGGAAAAATGAAGGTGTTGCAGGGAAAGGTACATTTAATGAGAACTCCTTGCTGTAGGTATGCTTGTATTAATTTCTTTATGGGGAGAATTGCCTCTGCAGGGATTTTGTATTGGGGCATGCATGGAGGTGGTCCATGTTTTACTTGGATAGTAACAGGTATTGCTCCTTTAAGTAGTCCCACTTCTGATGTGTCCCAGCCCCGTAAGGAGGATGGTAGGCTTTTTAAATCTTCATGAAGCCCCGTGTTGCTGGTTATCAGCATGATTGCCTAGTGTGTGCCTTTTCCTGGGATTTCCAATTGCAGCCCCTGTTTGCCACATGTTATGATAGCTCCCATTTTACATAGGAGATCACTTCCTAGTAGGGATAGTGGCGACTGGGGGCAAATAGTGAATGCATAGTCTACTGTGAAAGGTCCTAGTTCTACTGGTACGTTGTAGGTAAATTCTACAGGGATTATTTCCCCCCCCCTTTTCCCATTATGCTATCCCGAGCCCCTTCAGCTACTGAAGCTTTATATGGTGGTTCAGTAATTAATGAGGAGGTGGCTCCAGTATCAACTAAGCAATTGTATTTCTTTCCTCCTATAAGAATGATAACAATGGGTTCCCCTTCTGGGCCGTTTTTGAGGGGGATAACCAGCCTGTTAAAGGTAGCCATTAATTCAGTGCTTTCATTGTCATGTTCTAGTCAGGAAAGGGGTAAATCATTTTCTCTTCTTTGCTCCCATTGATGTCTATTGTTATTACTTATTGGAGGAAAGGGAGCTCTGGGTAGTGCCTGGTGACTGAAACTTTCTTGCTCAGTGTAATGGACTGGATTATTGCCTGGCGTCATGTTTCTAGGTGGCAGGTGATACCGGTTGCAGGAGGGGTGTTTTCTACATTGCCTGCTGAAATGACCTTCCTGTCCGCACCTATAGCAATGCTGGCATTTGCCTTGCGACACCCTGCTTTATCGCAATGCCAGCATTTCTTTGAATTTTAGGGAGTTCTACCTGCTGTTTGTCTGGCATCATGTTACATTACAGCAAACATTTTTAAGTCTTCCTGTCTTTCTATCTATCTCTTTCTATCTTTCTCTTCCTCTTTCAATTTGTCTCTTTGATCATAGACAAAGTTAGCAATCCTGCGCAACTCTGCTATGTCTAAGGTCGGCCAGTTAGAGACGAAGCAGTGGAAATGTTCTTTAATATCCACGGTGGACTGGTCTACGAAGGCCAAAGCTAAAATCCTTTGGTCCTTCAGGCAGCTAAGGTCTAGATGGGCATATGCAATAGCTGTTTCTGACAAGTGGACCCAAAAAGCATCAGGGTTTTCTTTTTCTCTTTGTGTTGTTTTTGGGAATTCGGACCAGTTTAGAGGCTTTTTACCGATTTCCTCAAAAGCTTCTAGTAAGTTATCTTTTGCTCTTGTGTATTTATCCCAGTGATTGGTATCATTATAGTCCCAGTCAGAGTGATGTACTGGCTATGCGACATGGGCTGGGTCTGCCTGTCCAGGGATAGTTGGTAGTTTAGCTATTTGGTCTTTTTTCTCAAATAGTTTTAATAGTTCATCTTTCATTAGAAAGACTTGTAGCAGCTGGGTCATGTCACCCCAGGATGGGTTATGGCTTTCTATGATAGATTTCAGGGTTTGAATTACTGTTTGAGGATCAGCCCTGAAAGCTGGGGTATTCTTTTTCCAGATGACCAAGTCAGAGGCAGAGAAGGGTGTGCGGGTAAAAACGTATTATCATTGTCCCCTAGTTCTGCCTGGCACTGATTTGCTTAAAAGGGGAGCCATGAACCGTGCCTCAGTTTGTCCATCCAGGAAATGGGTTTCAGGTTTTTCCTGATCTTTACCCTCAATCAGGTTTTTTGTCCTAGCCATTTCAGCCCAGCAGTACCAATAGGGTATTTGGCTGGGTTTAATGTGTGTTCTAAGTGCTTTCAGGGTTTTATAATCTAAAGTACTGCTATCAGGCCAAATTTGTCTTCCCGTGTCATCTCACAATAAAGCCCACTTTTTGCAAATTCTTTTCCCTTCTTTTTTATTCATTCCAGGCAGGACAGGCACTTGCCTTTCGTCCCAAGCCTCAAGTAATTTATCCAAGGGGGTCTCTTCCACTGCCCTCGAGCTGCAACTTCCCATATTCCCTACCTGATGTGGGGATTACTTTGGTTTAGTCGGGCTACTGCCATCAGTTTTCAGACCAAAAAGGTCTGGAAAGGACTCCGGTTTCCCTACACATGGAGTACGGGCCCCTTTCTCTTAGGAAACCCTGCTGTCAGTTTTCAGATCCCCCCTAAAAAACAGGGATCTTGGAGAACCGTCTGCCCCCTACCAGCACCGGTACGGGCCCCTCCCCACACTCCGCCGTCAGTTTTCAGATCTCCCTTAAAGGTGGGGATCTGGAAGGACTTGCTCTGCTTTTTAGGCAAACTATTTCCAATTCTGTTTGCCAGCAACCAGTACGGGCCCCTTCTAAATGCACAGGGCTTTGCTTGAGGGATGCACCGGGGCTATTTTTCTGCTTTTTTATTTATTTCCTAACACCAGTTCCTTTTGCAGCCCGCTCAGTTTTTCTTACATCCTTCAGAAGGACTCACACTCCATGATCACCCCTTGCATTCCCAAGTCCAGCCGGTCACGGCTCGTGTTTGAGCTAGTAGCTGGCTGGGGAGCGGCTGGCAATCATGGAGGTGAGGTCCCGCTGTTTCCACAGAGAAAACTCACAATCGCACACCTGGTACACTCATGCTTCCACTCCCCTCTCTAGTAAAATTATAAATTTGAAGCGGTACTCACCTGCTTTCAAGCAGCTGTTGAGCGGAAAAGCCCAAGGACTCCCTTTACTATGCTCCTGCCTTCTGGGCTGGGTCCGTGGATGTTGTCCCTGGACAAAGAAGGTCCATGCTGGCTGGGAGTAGATCCGCGGGCCTGGTCCAATGGCAGGGTTGACTGGAAAATCTTCGTGGTCTCCAATTGTTGAAAAGCTGTCAAAATGCCTTTCTTCCGAGAATTTGAATTTTCCCACTGGGAGAGCTCCGGTGCAACTGCTTGAAAGCTGGATCTTTTTATTTTTCAGGAAAGCGAGAGATAGTGAGGCTACGTTCCTGGGCTAGCTAGCTAACTTTGTATGGTAAGTCCCTGCTTTTTTATTCCTTTTTTATTTTTTTGTGTGTGAATGTTTGTTATTTGTGTTTAGTGTTTAATGTTTAATGTTTAAAATCCTGTCAGAGTTTATTTCCGCCGAAGGGCAAACTTCGTGAGGTGCGGAAGACAAACTCTGCAGGGTGGCTTGATTGTATTATCGGTTCTTTCCTAATCTCTTTTAGCTTTATCATGTTTTTTTCTATTTGTTTTGTGGCAATCTCCTGTCTGTCTCCTTTGTAATATATTTTGTGTCTTTTGTCTGTTTGTTTTTGCTGATTTGGCATGTCTTCTGTTTGTAAGAGTTTTCTTTTCTTGTTTCCCTAGTTTTCTTAATTATTTGGCTTTTGTCTAAGGGGCTTCTTTAAGACCTTTTATTTGATTCCTTTTCCTATGCAAGTTTGTTTATGGCTGGCCTGATGTTCCCTCCGGGATTTTCCTGCTTGGGTGACACCACTGTCCTCATGAAGTTCTCTTTCCACAGCACTTAGTGCTGGCACGACTGGTGAATATGTATCCAACCTTGAAACCAGAATGCTGGAAGTGCAAACAAAAGAAAGGAATGTTTTTCCATATGTGGTGGCAATGTATAGAGGTAAAAAAATACTGGAAGAAAATACAAAGATGGCTTTTTGAGATTACAAAATATAAACTGAATTTGGAACCCGAAATGTTTTTATTAGGTATGATCAAAGGGAATATGAGTAAAGATAAAAGATACCTTATTGTACACATCTTAACTGCAGCAAGAATCACGTTTGCACCAAATTGGAAGAGTGATAAAATACTACCAGATGTTGTTTTGATTCAAAAAATAATGGACTATGCTGAATTAGATAAATTCACTATCAAACTGAAAGGCAAAGAGGATCAAGAATACTATGCAACATGGGAGAGGTGGTACAAATGGGTGAAGGATAAGGATAAAAATAATGTATAGTCACAAAATAAGAAACATGTATATACAATGACACAATAACTGTTAATGGAAATGAGATTTTTGTATTTTTTTAAAGAAGAATTTTAAAAAGCCTATGTAAAATACTGTAATGAAATTCAACACATGCTGGATAATTTTCTTGATAACTGATTGCCATGGTAATTCAATTCTTGAGCTAATGCATGTCCAGGAAAAAAACAAAGTACTGAGAAACTGTCAGTCTATGTTCAGAGCTTAAGGCCCTGTCACACTGGCCAACGGATGCAAAACGTTTGTAAAAAGGACACAGTGGACGAGAAAAATGTTCCATCCATTGTTATCCGCTCTCAAAAGGGGCAAAAATTTGCATAACCAGAGCAGATAACACGGAAAGGAACGGATGGGGGGAGGACGCTGGGCGGATGGAAAGCGGATGCTCCACGAAGCCTAGCGGACGGAAGCGGATGGGAGTGGATGGCACATCCACAAGGCTTCCGGAGGACCGCAGCAAAGCGGATGCGGAACGGATACAGCAGATGCCGAGCGGATGCCGAGCGGATGCCGAGCGGATGAAGCGGATGAACAGCGGATGCAGAGCGGATGGAGCGGATGAAGCGGATGCAGAGCAGAAGCCTAGCAGATGCCTAGTGGAAGCCTAGCAGATGCCTAGCGGAAGCCTAGCGGATGCCTAGCGTTCACTGCGCATGCGGGGAGGATGCATTGCGTCAGCCCCGCGGATATAAAGGTAAGCAGCTCCCAAGCAGGTCACCATTCAGAGGAAAGACCTGCTTCCAGACACATCGACTGCCTGCCTGCCTGCATGCCTGCCAGCCTGCCTGCCTGCCAGTCTTGCTGCCTGTCTGCCTGCCAGCCAGCCTGCCAGCCTCCCTGCCAGCCTTGCTGTCTGCATGCCTGCCAGCCTCCCTGCCAGCCTTGCTGCCAGCCTGCCTGCAAGCCTTGGTGCTAGCCTGCCTTCCAGCCTCCCTGCCAGCCTCCCTGCCAGCCTTGCTGCCTGCCTGCCTGCCTGCCAGCCTTACTGCCTGCCTGCCTGCCAGCCTTGCTGCCTGCCTGCCAGCCTGCTTGCCAGCCTGCCTGCATGCCTGCCTGCCAACCTTGCTGCCAGCCAGCAACCCCACAACCATGGGGAAGAAGAGAAAGCCTCAGTCATCTGCTGCCAGCCCTGGCAAGAGGGACAGGGCCACCCTCCCACCCCCTGGGCCTCACTCTGCTTCTGCTGAGATTCTGCAGCACGGGCTCGCTCTTCTGGGGCTGGGGCTTCTGCTGCTTCTGCTTTTGGAGGAGCTGATGATGATGCTTATGGCGGTGGTGCTTCTGCTGGTGCTTACTCTGCTGATGCTGCTTCTGGCGGTGGTGCTTCTGCTGGTGCTTACTCTGCTGATGCTGCTCCTGGCGGTGGTGCTTCTGCTGGTGCTTATTCTGCTGAAGCTTCTTCTGGCGGTGGTGCTTCTGCTGGTGCTTATTCTGCTGAAGCTGCTCCTCGTCCTGCTGGTCCTGCTAGTCCTGGTGGTCCTGCTCGTGCTCCTGGTCTTGCTCGTCCTGCTGGTCCTGCTGGTGCTCCTGGTTTTGCTCGTCCTGCTGGTCCTACTCATGCTCCTGGGTCCTGCTGGTGCTCCTGGTCCTGCTGGTGCTCCTGGTCCTGCTGG
>BLBF01000050.1:3426715-3466693 GCA_015471245.1 Laticauda colubrina
TTGCAGAGCAGTGGTATCAGAGGTCGAACTTCCCCCACACCGTTGGAGCCATAGATGGCAAGCACATGGCCTGCAAAGCTCCAGCCAAGTCGGGGTCCACTTATCACAACTACAAGGCCTTCTTCAGCATCATCCTCTTCTCCATGGTCGATGCTGACTACAAGTTCATGTACATCGATGCTTCAGGCAACAGCTCATCTTCAGATGCCCAGGTATACAACGCCAGTGACCTCAAGGAGGGGCTGGAAGGCAACCTCATGGTGGGCTTCCCAGATCCAGACCCGCTGCCCAACGACAAGCAAGATGTGCCCTACTTCATCGTGGGGGATGACACCTTCTCCCTCACAACCTACCTCATGAAGCCCTACACCTCCAAATACCTCATCCGTGAAGAGAGGATCTTCAACTACAGGCTGTTCAGGGGAAGACGGGTGGTGGAGAACGCCTTTGGCATCCTGGCCAACAGGTTCCAGGTACTTCTCACCAACATGCAGCATAGCCCAGAGACCATGAGGAGGATCATGGAAGCTTGCTGCATCCTGCACAATCTCATGCGCACCCGGTACCCAGTCTTGCAGAACAGGCTCATGGACCTCCAGCAAGGCAATGGGGACATGGAACCTGGGGAATGGAGGCAAGGGCAAAACCTGATAGACACTGAGGATGTGCAAGGCCCCAACAGAGCCTCACGTGAGGCGAAGAAGCAGCGCAACCTCTTGAAACACTGGTGCAACTCCCCAGCTGGAGCAGTGGAGTGGCAAGACAGGATGGTAAATGCTTAATGGATGCTTCCTTCAGCCTGTCTCATCACACGGATGAGATTGGGCCATGTATGTTTGGTTGGCCTACAATGAACAGGGCGTTTAATAAAGAGTTGTGTTTATGTTGACATGTGTGGATAATTATTACATTATTATTAATAAAGGGGCATAGGTGTGGCACCTGGGAGGGTGGACCATACAGTCCCACTATGCTTGCACTGGAGGTTTATCTATCCTACTGCTATCCTAACCCATCCCACAGCTATTACCCATCCCACAGATATCCTAACCCATCCCAAAGGTATCCTTACCCATCCCACAAGCATGCAAAGGCTTAAACCATTTGTAAAAGTTTCCACCAAGACTTTATTAAAAAAAAGAAATGAAGCAAGCGTGTGAATCATAAATAGACTTTATTAACAACAAGCTATAAGACAAAAATGAGTCTCTGGCACTCCTCTTGGTCACTCAGTCCCAGGGGTGAAGGGTGCAGGTGCTGTGGAGGTGGCTGGTGCTGGAGTGCTTTTCATCAGCTCCTCCTCCAGAAGCAGAAGCAGCAGAAGCCCCAGCCCCAGAAGAGCGAGCCCGTGCTGCAGAATCCCCAGCAGAACCAGAGTGAGGGCCAGGGGGCGGGATGGTAGCCCTGTCCCTCTTACAAGGGCTGGCAGCAGGTGGCTGAGGCTTGCTGTGCTTCCGCATGGTTGTGGGGTTGCTGGCTCGCAGGGAGGCTGGCAGGAACCAAGGCTGGCAGCAAGGCTGGCAGGAAGGCTGGCAGGCAGGCAGGCACCAAGGCTGGCAGGCAGACAGCTAGGCTGACAGGAAGGTTGGCACGAAGGCTGGCAGGCAGGCAGGCACCAAGGCTGGCAGGCAGGCAGCCACCAAGGCTGGCAGGCAGGCAGCCACCAAGGCTGGCAGGAAGGCTGGCACCAAGGCAGGCACCAAGGCTGGCAGGGAGGCAGGCACCAAGGCTGGCAGGAAGGCTGGCAGGCAGGCAGGCACCAAAGCTGGCAGGAAGGCTGGCACCAAGGTAGGCACCAAGGCTGGCAGCAAGGCTTGGAGGCAGACATGCAGGCAGGGCAGGCAAGGCAGCCAATCCGTCCGGCAGCAGGTCTTTCCTCTGAATGGTGACCTGCTTCCGAGCTGCTTCCGTTATATCCGCGGGGCTGACGCAATGCATCCTCCCCGCATGCGCAATTAACGCCAGGCATCCATTAGGCTTCCGCTGTGCATCCGCTGTGCATCCGCTGTATCTGTTCCGCGTCCGCTTTGCTGAGGTCCCCCGGAAGCCTCGCGAACGTGCCATCCGCTCCCATCCGCTTCCATCCGCTGGGCTTCCGTTCCGCATCCGCTTTGCATCCGCCCTGCGTCCTCCCCGCGTCCGTGTTATCCACTCCGGTTATGCAAATTTTTGCCCCTTTTGAGAGCGGATAACAACGGATGGAACATTTTGCTCGTCCGTTGTGTCATTTTTGCATCCATTGGGCAGTGTGACATGGGCTTTAGAAGCAGAGCTGCTAGGAAGTAGTTGCAATTTTTGGTAATAAACCTCAGATTTATATATTTATTTCTGACTCCTCAAGCTGTTTTCTTGGATTAGAACCACCACCAGACATAGCCAATAGCTTTACATAGCAAATAGCTGTGCCAATACATGGAGGATGAAGGGGATTGTCTTAACATACCTGGAGAAATGCCAGCTCTAACTTACACTGAATTACACACATCAATTTTTAATTTTATATTCCATTTATATCCTACTGCAGCCAAATATTACTTTCAGAGATTTACCAAATATAGAAATAACTAAAACTTCCAAATAACCCTAATTAAAAGTATGTAAAATAAATAAAACCATAAAACATAATGAATTAATGTAGAATCAATGATTCTTAACTATAAACTGTCTATACAGAGTTCCATATGTATATCCCTTACATATATTAACATTGATAGATTATTCAAATTTAAATATAAATAAGAGGATTAAAAATATTGGGCCTGCCCATGTAATTTTAGCCCACCCAGCTTCTTCTTGTCACAATGCAAGGTCTTGTAATCACTGGGATGCTAAACTATCACTATTCATGGGGCTGTTTCAAGGCCCCTTTTTATTATTTTAATGTTTCTGAAATTCCCGGAGGTGTCATATTGAGAAGGTAAGAGCTTGACTGTTACTAATAGTTTCCTCTTTCACATAAAGCGTCTTTATGTTCTGCTGATACTATTGCTGTTAACATTGGCTGTGCTGTTGGTGATTCAGTTTTGTCTGGATACTTGCTTAATCTATCTGTTCTCAAGAAATCAAACCATCAGCAACATGAAAACCAATCAATTCACTAACAATCTTGCAACAGCATTTCCTCTTCAAAGTATTAAGGTTGTTTTGTTTCCTCCAAAGATTCCTAGAAGATACAACATGAACAAGGGTGTATTCTTTCCACGCACCCTTAAAAGCCAAGCTTTGGGATGCTATCAATTAAGCAGCTATATTAATCTGTAACCTATATAATGTAATAGCTTTTAAAAGCTTTCAGCAGTAGTTTAGCCTGAACTGATAGAGTGAGGTGATATTTGGAGGAGAGAAAAATCATTACTTGGGATATGCAAAATAGTATAGACATTATTGAGGACCTCAAAAGCTATGCTTAAAAAACAAATTGCTTTGCTTCATTAGCAAGACAGTACTTAATCAGTTATGCATGCTTGTCTATTTCCCTTCCAGGAAGAGGAGAAAAGTTCTATTCCCGCCCTTAAAAGTACTTGAAGCAAAGAGTGCAATATAAAGGCATAGGCTGCACCATGAAAACTCATGTAGTATTGCCCCACAGCTGTCTTGGCAGCTATGACTCCCCCCTTTCTCCTTCCTTGCAGTTTCTGTCATGTGCTTCCAGAAAGGGCCAGTTCAGAAAGGACTAGCTTCAAAGACCAGACCCAATAATTAATTCTTTCTTTTTGGCAGAAAACTTGGATGCTGCTTCAAACTCTGCTAAAGCCATCTCTTCTGCCAAGTTTGTCATGCAAATTATAGCATTTCTGAACATTTTCAATCCTGCCTTTGCTGGACATAAACTTCCTACGTTGACTCGTTCATGTATTGGCCACAAAATCTATATATTGTAGTTTCTTAAATTTTATTCATAATTATTTGATGAGCCATAGTGGTGCAGTGGTTAGAATGCAGTATTGCAAACTACTTCTGCTGCCTGCTGGCTGCCTGCAATTTGGTAGTTCAAATTTTATCAGGCTCAAGGTTGGCTCAGCCTTCCATCCTTCCAATGTGGTTAAAATGAGGATCCAAATTGTGGGCAATATGCTGAGTCTCTAAACAGCCTAGAGAGGGCTGTAAAACACTGTAAAGCAGTATACAAGTCTAAGTGCTGTTGCTATTGCTATATTCACTCTCGTTGCCATTTTCTTTTGGTTCTGTTCTTCCATTGAAATGCTGAGACCTGTTCTCTCTTACTTATGTTTTCTATTCTATTTTTAAAAGTTTTTTTTCAGCTCCTCCTTGTTTAATTACACCGATAGTAGATTCTGAATCATCAACTAACAGGCACTTTTTTTCTTCCAATATCGATTCTACAACTCTTTTTAGGAATACGCAGAAAAAATTGATTTATAGAAAATATCTGTATTCATACTTTCTTGTTAAAAGTTATGTCATATACTGCATTCATTTTGCACAATGCCATCTGACCAACTGTAAAAGTCCAATAAGACAACAAAAGGGCAGAAATGACACAGAAGTTTTCGTTATGCTAATCATGCTAATCCATGGTTTTAACAGTAATCTGTTAATTATCACAAAGACTGAATTCACTTAACACCTAAACTAAACCAACAAACTATATTATGGATTAGCACTTTAGCGAATCTATTGTTTAAGGGTAAAAGACAGGTGTGGAGATTATTAAAGAAATAATTTCTTTTATATTTTCCTTCAATCTGCATGAACTCCAAGTAACAATTAAAGAAGAAAACAAAACAAAAACTACATTATATCAATATAATAGCTGAGATGGCATCCCCTCTTCAAAATTGAATTTCTTCATGGAAAAACTCTGTACTAGTTGCCAAAAGGCTGTTAAAAGTGAGCACTAATCTTATTCAAGTAAGATCATTTCATAATATAAATAACATAATCGAAAAATATAGTCTATGGCTGATACCCTTTTAATGACTTGGTAATGGGATACCACTAGCAGATTTTAGGCTTTATAGATTAAAAAAAACGTTATGAATTGATGGAAATATCAATTAAGCAACCATTTTCTTAGACCCTGAAATGTTCCAAATGTTTATTCTGGCTCATTACTTATCTATACAGAGTAGAAAAATATATTTCTTTCCCAACTGGTTACTTGAGGACTATTGGCAACCATTAAGAAAAGTTAATATAAAACAGGAAAAAATGTTTACCCTTGAGAATAAATCCTAATAGGCTTTTACCCAAATGAATATGTTGAAATGAGGCAGCACTAGTGTCCCAGAATGACAATCCATGAAAGTTTTAAAAAGCTGATCATGGTTTAAAAGAGAATTGTGGAAGAACAAAACAAATTTGGCAGATGTGATGCCACACATAATCTTTGAGAGGCATTGTCTTGAAAACACAGTGATAGAATTCAATGTCTTTATACCGGGGGCCCAAAATACATTACCTTCAGGATAATACCTGCCTGATTCAGTTTGCTATGGCAAATTTGTCACAGATACGTCCTACTAGAATAACAAAATTGGAGGCAAATTTTGGACAGAAGCAGAGGAGAATATTTATATATCCTATATCTATTTAATCCATGTTCTCTCTCACAGAAAGAAGTTAAAATGAAAGATCTCCTCCATGTCAAGAACAGTCCTACTGTATAACTGAGCATGCTGATTATTAACCAATTGCAGCTTTTCAAACTAATATACTGTATAAATTCTAAAATAACATCTGCTGAGATTCAAATTAGTTGAAATCATATGCATGGTATCATCAAATCACAGTTTGATTATATTCATACACTATATTTATACAGTATTTATGTACAGGTAATCCTCAATCTATGGTCACAACTGAGCCCAGAATTGTTCTTGCTAAGTGAAAACATTTGTTAAGTGAATTTTGGCCCATTTTAGGACCTTTTGTGCCATAGTTGTTAAGTTAGTAGCATGATTGTTAAGTGCCTCCCCCACTGACTTTGCTTCTCAGATGTCACAAAAAGTGAACATATGACCCTGGGACACTGCAACAGTCATAAATATGAGTCAGTTGCTAAGCATCTGATTTTTAATCACATGGCTGGCTATGTGGATACTGCAATGGTCATAAATGTGAAAAACAGTCATAAGTCACTTTTTTCAGTGCTGTTGTAACTTTGAACAGTCACTAAGTGAAGTATTGTAAGTCAAGGACTATCAGTATTTATTTAATATGTTTATGCCTGCATTTATTTTGTGCAACTCTAGGATGCATATATAATACTAGCTGGATATCTCTGCTTCGCAACAACACTACATGATTGAGCTATGCAGGAAAAATCCGGTTCATAATCTGTTGGGTCAGTGGTGGTTGATGATTGAAACACATAAGGGAATATCACTCCTGCCACTTTGAGCTGGAAGCTGTTTCATAGGTATAAGGGATAGACATTTTGATGAGGTATTGACATTTAATACTGTAAGAAGCCCCAGACCACTCCTGAGCTCTCCAGTACCCTCTGATGTTCTGCCGTAGAGAAGATGGCTATTACATCAATATATCTCAGTTCGACGAAAAAACAAGAGTCCTCTCAAGAAGACCGTGTCTACTGCTGAGTTTTTCAGCTACAGAATAATGGAGCGTGATGACAAAGAATGCTACCTATTGATGTTCCACAAACTTGTGAGGCAACTGGCAGTTGGAACAGAGTTCTTTTCAGGTGGGAAGGCAGAGTAGAACTCCTTAGCATCAGATAGTGTTAATTACTGTATTAAGAAATAATAATGATCTGATGGTCATTTCAAAAAATCCTTTCTTAGTGAGCACCTAGAGGAGCATACATGTCAAATTTCAAGTTTGTAGGCTTTACAGTTCTGGAGATTTCATGAGTGAGTGAGTGGTATTTGGTATATAAATACCAAGTGGTATTTAAAAGTGGTATATAAAATCTATTTTATATATATATAGATTTACTTCTGCTATTTTCCTCACAACAAAAATTATCTAAAATGAGCTGGGCTGGGAGAGTTACTAATCCAAGTTCATCCAGTTGGCTTTCTATACTTTAACCACTATGTTAAAACTGGCTTTCTAAATGTGAAATAATCTGATTTTAAGCCAAACAAAGGAGTCATATTATCACTTCTAACACAGTATGAATCTGGTCAATGTGTAGTCCAGTATTTTTATCTCTCTGGTTTCATAAATACTTGAAACACAGGAAGAGGAACTTGGGAAGGAAGGAGAGAAGCACTTAGTCATACAAAATGTAGCAAATGATCTATCCCAGGACACATGGAGGCAAATGAAGAATGCAAAAACAGTAATACCTGGAAAACTGGGGTTTTTTGACCAAGCATTAAATCCCCAACTCCACTCTAACAGAAGAGCCAGTATAGAGGACAAGGAAGAAAAATATCTTCCATTAATAGATAATAATTATGATTCATCCCCAGGTCTCCTATTGTATAAATACTAATTATTTGATCCAATTTCTACAAAAAGACTCCAATCCACAAGCAGATACATTTTCTATAGATTATCTTGCAGGCCAAGTGCTTATGAGCACTTTTGCTTTGCAGAACATAAATTAGTTGAGATGCATTCTTTTATAAAGGGTGGTATCATTTAATCCAGTATTTCTCAACTTTTGTTTCGATTTCTAATCCCAGAATTCCCCAACCAACACAAGGAACTCCAATTCTAGGAGTTGAAGTCTACATCTCTTAAAGTTACCAAGACCTTGAAACCCTGATTGAATTTCAACTTTGCAAATCCAGGTATAGGTGCTATGTAGCTCCTATTGTTCCTTATTCTATTTCACGTTTGTTTTTCACAGGTTACTTTTCTGCAGGTAGAGTGAATTCCTCACCCCATTTCCCCAATCTCATATTCTTAGTAAAGTGCAATGCTCATTTCTCTCATGCCTCTAGGGACACCAGAAGTGTTTACTTTTGTTGTCATTCTTGTATCTCCTGTTGCTTGCTTTGCAATGACTCTTTCCCAGGAAAGTATAAGTAGGATATTGCCCAGGTAAGCAGCTTGGTATATGTTATGCACTTTATGTTCATGATACAGAAACTGTGAAGAGCATGAGGGAAACTAATTTGTAATTCAATTTCCCTTCAGAAGATTATGGTAATGTCCTCTCTCATATTTCACCACAACACTGCTATGAAATAGTCTGGGCTGAGAATCACTGAATCTAAGCTAAACTCTAGGTTTGCCTATTCCTATCACCAATCCAGTCTGCTAGTAGCTCTTTGTCTTTCCTATCACAATTACAGCATAATAGACTTGACAATAACATATCTTTTGTGATTGACTGTATTTTGTATGTTGTAATTCCTCTTTCAGAATGAGCAGTTTCATTATTTTTGTATAATGGTACCTTAAGAAAGGAAGAATAATGGAACATATTTCAGAGACAATTTAAATAAAAATGCATCTAATAATGTGTTTTCATCTCCACATTTATTTAGTCAGTGGGGTTCTCTTGTACATCTATGGAATTGCAGCATTTGTTGACTGAGTTTAAAACAATAAAATTTTCTTAAATATTAACATGGCTAACAGTACATCACTATTATGCATATTTGTAATATGTGCATTCAAGTCACATCAACCATTACTGATGTATATCTGAGAGGTACATATTTTCTTTATGATTTTTAATATTTCTATCGAATCTTAGACATCCCTTCTTAAGACACACTGCCCTTGAGGTCATAGAGGCTAAAGCTATCATATTGAGAAAGAGGTCATCCGGGGTCAACAGGGTAACCAACATCCTGGCATTTTGGTCTCAGTTGGCAGTGCTCGTCCCCCACGCATGCGTATTTTCAGTCAACCTACCATTTGTACGCGCTCCCCACATGGGCGACACGTTTCCTTCCTCTCGTTTCGCACATGCTCAGACCGATCCGAGGGAAACGACAGGCGCAAGCCTTTGTTTCCTCTTACGCATGTGCACTGGTCTTAGCCATTACCGGAGGAACGCCCCCCTCTTCCCCAAAGCTCTGAAGGAACTGAAGGGGCTTCCTTTCGTTTCTCGATTGGTCAACGTGAAGAGCGTGCGCACTCGGCGGCCGGCAAGAACCCCAACCGAACGTGCGCTGCAGGAGGGCGCGCGAAGAGCGCAGGCGCAGAGCGAGGCCCCGCCCTCCCCAGGGACTCATTGTGCAGCAACCGGATTGACTTCTTCTCGTGCGCGCGGGCCAGCGGGATCCCTGTCGCCTTTCCCCCCCCCCCCCCCCACTTCTTACTTCACAACCAAGCACGAACCTGATAGGGGACAGAGCCGTCCACTTCCCTCGGCAGGAAGGGGTTGAGACCGCTCGCATCGCGACCCTGAGCGCCAACATCACAGCCGCCCCCTCCCTCTTTTCTCTTCCCCCCTTCTCTGTTGCGGCCTCGCTCTCTTCCATCTTCTTCCCGCCCGCCCCTTCTCCCCAACGCCAGCTTGCCATTCCCTTCACGTTGCCTGCGGGGCTCGAGACTTTCCCCTCTTCTCTTTCCCGAGGCGCTGCCGGCTCTAACGGAGAGGGAGCAAAAGCAGACAAACGGCGCGCTGCCTCTCGGAAGACTGATCCCGCGGCGGCGGAGGCGGCAGCAGCAGGTTGGATCGAGGCCCACCTTTGAGGCGTCTGTTTTGCTGACGCGCGCACAGGCGAAGCCAACAGAACGCGGGTGTATTAGGGGGGGGGGGCGGGCGGAGAAACGCGTCCGCCTGCTCGCTGCCTCGCTCTCTTTCCTCCCTCCCCCCACGTCCACTGTTTCGTAGCGTTCAACCCTTTCCCATTTCCGTGACGGCCCGCCCGCCAGCCCGCCCGCCAGCCAGCCAGCCAGTCAGTCAATTTCCCCTTCCGGGCCGGGCAGGAGCGCACGGTGTTGCCTGTATCGCGGGGCTTAAAGTCTGAAACGGCTGGGCTTCTTGACGTGCCGTGGCTGCCTTTTTCCTTCCCTCGCTTCACCTTCCTGTTTTGTTTTGTTTCTAACTCGCCGCTTCAGAGGCAGCGTATAAAGTCAAAGCCCGGGAGAAACGCACGGGGCAAGGGTCTCGGTCGCCCTCCCCTCCTTTTTTTTTTTTCCATCCTCCTTTTCTCTCGACGGCCTTGAACGCGTGCTGAGGAGGGAGTCGGGGCGCCGGGCCCTTTTTCTCGCCGCCGCCAGCGCCATGTTGAAACAACCGCTGCCGCCGCCCTCCCCTCAACCTGCTGCGCCTCCCTCGGGGCCCCCTCCTCCGACGCCGCCTCCGGCCGCTGCCGTGACTGCTGCTGCCGCCGCCGCCGTTTCCCGCAAAGCCAACCCACCCCCGCCCAGCCCCAACGGGAACCTCAGCCCCGTGGCGGCGGGCGGACCGAGAGCCACAATGGTGGCTCCCCCAGGTAGCGGCGGAGGCCCCCCCCCCTGGAGGAAGCGGCACTAGGTAAGGCTTTGGGCCGAAAAGGTGCGGGTTTGTGTGAACGAGGTGAAGGAAGCGATCCTGGCGGCCAGGACTGAAAGGGAAGCTGCTGTCGCTTTTCCGCCCCAAAAGGGTTGACGGGAGGACTTGGCGGAGGGGGTAAGGTGGGAGGGGGGGGGGAAGTATGTGAAGACCCGATAAGCGGAGTTGGGCTGCTTTGCCAAGCTGATCGGGCGCCGCTCTTCTCAGCGTAAGCCCTGCCGAGACCGGAAAGCGAATACCGCTGGATCTCTTCCCCCCCCCCAACACACACACACACACACACACACACACACACACACAAAGTCTTCCCCGGTCGTCCATCTCTGGCGTGTGATTTTTGGAAGCTGCTGCAGGTAGCGGTTCCGTATTTCGAAAAAGACAGATCGATCCCTCCTGGGCTGAGTTGCAAGGCCTTATCTTGGAGTAGACTTTGACTGCTTTGGCAAAGGATTCATTTCAGGTGCCAACAGAGCACCATGACATGTTCTCTCGCAAATAAATGCAGTTGACTTCATTGTAGGGCAATGTACAATATCAGAAAACAAGACATCAGGAAGATCTATTCAGACATTGCAGTGTCCTGGGGCTGGTTTGGTCTGCTTAATTAAAAGAACTTCCTTCTAAAGGCAGTCCTCAACTTACGACCGCAACTGAGACTAATATTTATGTTGCTAAGTAAGAAATTTGTTTAGTGACTCTTGCTCCATTTTATGACTTCTTGCCACGTTTGTTAAGTGAATCACTGCTGTTGTTAAATTAATAACGTGGTTGTTAAGTGAATCTGGTTACCTCATTGACTGCTTGTCAGAAGGTTGCAAAAGGCGGTCACATCATCCTTGGGACAAGGCAATCATAAATATGAGCTACTTTTCAAGCATCTGAATGTAAATCATGTGACTGGGGATCCTTCATGAAAAATGGTCATGTCACTTTTTTAAGTGCAGTTGTAACTTTGGTCACTAAGCAAACTGTTGCAAGTTGAGGACTACCTATATACACTATATGAACGCTAATGCCTTCCAAAAATGACTTTTGCCCAGCTTGCTGGTTAAAGGTGGTGGGTTTTGTTTTGTTTTTTTCATTTCAGTACCCTAGCATATATATCTAGTTTAGGCAAGAGCAGGAGTAAATAACATTTGCTGAACCCTATATCAATTGAATTGCCTGGGAAATTTTAATGAATTGTGCAAAATGTTATTCTGAATTTAGATAAAGTAATGTAGAAAGCTCAGAAATCATGAATTGGAGGCAAAGCAAATCATTCTAAGGTTCTTTTCATACACAGAAAATTCTTGGGTGCATGTGCCAGTAATACTTTGTGTCATTGAAGCAACATCTACTTTTATATGTAGAGGATGAATTTTCATGTATAGTACATGCACTTAGAAAGTTATCTTTTGGCTGAATTAGGAAGTCTGTATAATTATTTTGGTAATAAACTATGGGGTTCTTGTTAGTGAAGAGAGCTCCTTTCATTTATATTCATAAGGAATGATGAATTTATGCACCAAATTTGGCTATTGGCTTAAAGAGTTTACATATTGAATTATTAATTACATTTGTGACTGATTTATTTTCAGGGGCCAGAGTACAGGCAAAGGACCTCCACAATCTCCTGTAAGTTGTATTATAAACTATTTGGGATTGTCATATATAATATGTATGATTTGTGTAAATGCTAGAGATTTGAGATTTCTGCTACTATCTTTGCCTATATATTACTATTACTATATTACAGATATAATATATCTGTAAGTAGGGTTAAGTTTTTTAGGGTTTTTTTGAACTCTCCCTAGAACCTCATCTGCTATGACTACAGTTAAAACTTTCTGTGCCTTTATATTTCATTTACTTGCAATTTCTATAACAGTAGCAAAGTATAAATAATATCGGGATTAAAATAAATTATTTATATAATAAACGTACAGGTAGTTCAAATTTGTAACCCTAAATTATTTGTAGATTTTCAACATGTCATTTAACTGAAGGTGTAGCACCATCTGCTTATACTTACCTCTTTTTTTTTTTCTAAATTTGCAACTTTGTTAAGATTAATGGAGTTAAATCACTGAGAGGCAGTTTTTGTTTTGAAAAAGAAAAGTGTATTTTTATTACAGCCTGTATCATAAACCACTTTATTTTGATTTATTTTGTGGCAAATATTTGAATGCTTCAATTTTAGATACTGAATTGTGAAAATCCCAACATACTTTTTATTTTCAATATAGAACCCTCTATCCAAGCTAATGAGGAAAAATAATACAGTTTGAACCTGTGCCAAGCCTCCTATATACTAAGATTCATGAAGCAAGCTCCTTATTGAGAAAACAAATGAGATAATAGTTATTTAGGCCTATATTTGTTACAATAGGTGTATACATTTTCTGGAATCTTTCAGTTGCCTACCTAATTATTGGGAGTGTTATAACATTGGGCAATGGACACTTACAGATATTCTATTTTTCATTCCTCCCAGGCTTTTGAGGGTGTTTATAACAATTCCCGAATGCTGCACTTTTTAACAGCAGTTGTGGTGAGTCTTCTGGTAATAAATTGAGAATGTAGGAAAGATAGATGTACTGGTGCAAGTTTATAGGGTAGAAGGATTTCTTTCAATACTTTGATTTCATGTGGTTCTCCTGCAGGAAGAGTTGAGCATTTGTTTTATATAGGAATTCCTCATATGATGTACTAATACATGTTGTAATTTTATTTACATTATTCTTTGAACTCAGATCCTCATATTAACAAGTTTAGTTCCAGCTATTTTGGCTTGATTTTAAAATGGTAGACAGTACAAAAATTGCAAGGTTCTCAACCAAAGGAATATGGGATGCCTGCAAAGACTAACAGTTGCTGTTTCCCCTTCCAGCTATCACGGTAATATGTGCCTTAAGAATTGTTTGTGTTAAGCATTGTGCAAATGAGTCAGGGTTTTCTCTTGAATTTCTTCAGTTTAGTTTGCTTTATTTTAACAGCCTTCCAAATAAATAGATTACAGGTGTATATATATATATATATTTTTGGGGGGATCTTTGATTTGCAATTTGAAGTATCCATATATCCTTTTTAAAGTATTCCTACCCTTTGGTTCTCTTCCCAGGGATCCACATGTGATGTGAAAGTGAAAAGTGGAAGTACATTTGAAGGAATTTTTAAGACCCTGAGTTCTAAGGTGAATACTTTTTTTTTGCTGACTAGTTTTCTTAGAATATTAGCTAACAGGTTCAGTGAAGTGTATTGCTTAACTATATTTAGTTTGATTTTATATTGGAACTTTGGATACAGGAAACATCCTTTTTCCCCAGACTTCACAAAGCTTACTTAAGCAGCTTGAATTTACAAAGTTTAATATCTAGGAACAGATAGTGCTTTATGACCAATGGATTGTGATATGGCATTTTCCCTCCAATTTATGTGGTTTTCTATAGCAGGAATAGGCAGCCTATATTAATTAAGATTTTTTTTTAACAGTTTGAGCTGGCTGTGGATGCTGTGCACAAGAAGGTGCCTGACCAGCCAGTAGGGCCGAGGAGGGAGGATATTGTAGACACTATGGTTTTCAAGCCTTCTGATGTCATGTTAGTGCACTTCCGCAATGTTGATTTTAACTACGCCACCAAAGGTAACAGTTTTAAAATAATAGAATTGTGATGGGAGGAGGCATGAGGGAGAACTTTAATCCTTTTTATCCTGGCTTTCTTTCTGTCCTGTGTAGATAAGTTCACAGATTCTGCCATTGCCATGAATTCTAAAGTGAATGGGGAGCACAAAGAGAAAGTACTTCAACGCTGGGAAGGGGGAGATAGCAACAGTGATGATTATGATTTAGAATCAGATATGGTAAGTAACTGATAAGGCTTGAGTCCTCAAATAGATTTACTTAGAGCTGCTTTGCTAAGCTTTGTTGCAGCAAAGGTTCTAAAGCATTTATCTGTGATTTCAGTCTAATGGCTGGGACCCCAATGAGATGTTCAAATTCAATGAGGAAAATTATGGTGTGAAGACAACATATGATAGCAGTCTCTCCTCATATACGTAAGTTAATGATTTAGCTATATATATAAGTATATATGTGTGTGTGAAGGGGAGAGAGAGCACCTGATGACAATTTGATGAGCTATTAAAGTAGAGTAGATTGTTTTTCTTTCTTTTTCACTTAATAAATGAGAGTTAATATACCAGGACTTGTAAGTCTTTAATTATTTGGCAGAAACAGTGGATAAAGAAAAGTAGATTGTCAAGACAATTAAAAGGTAATCATCTCAATCCTTTGAATATCAGTATTTGTGAATATCAGTATTTATCCTTTCTCAATCCTCAGTTCTACTTGTTTATTACCGGCTATTGACAGCGACTTTAAAAAAATGAAATATTTGATAGAAAAAGTTGATAGAAACAGATAGAAACATTCCATGATGAATGTTCAATGACATGTCCATTGGAATATTATAATAACGTTACCTTTGCATTATCTACACTTAAAGATGGATTCCAGGATTCAGTTTAGTTTAGATGCTGGACTAGAAACTGAGAGACCATTCTAGTCGTCTTAGAATGGAAGCCAGTTGGATGATTTTGTGGCAGAAATACATTCTTGCCCAATTCATCTCACAGGGCTGCTGTTATGGGGAAAATTTAAGGCACATATTATTTATGCCTTCTTGAATTGCACAAAATAGTACACAAAACACAAGTGATACAAATGCACTGAATATTAGGGCTCTTGTAAGATAGTCACTTTGGACCACTAACAAATTCAGTTGTACTTTCTGTAGTTAATATAACACTTCGTTTCATGACATTACTAGTTTTTGTTATGCATCTAAGAATTTAATAGTATATTGACATAGCAGAAGCCTGCTTTTCCTTCCTTGCTTGTTATTTCTTTTTAAAAATTATTGGTTGCCCATCATACCACAGGATAACTCTTGAGTGGCTTATAATCATAAAAAATAAATATACATATACTAAAAATATAAATAAGTTAAGCCAAAAGTTCTGATCCATAGGGGGAGGAGGGAATATAAATATATATATATGTGTGCGCGCAAATATATATTCAACTGTTATTTCTTTTGTACTAAGTGTTATGTAAAACATTAAAATCGAGTAATGGACAAAAACATTAAATCAGGAAATAAAAGAAAATTTAACTCTAAAATATAAAGAGTCATCATTCACTCTTCAAACCTTTCTATGAAAGCCACTAGCTTTCTTTGCCTCTATATCGGTTTATATATTCCCTTTGTTTTTTAAATTCCTCCCCTCTTTTTGAGGATCACAAATTCAGGGAATTACTTTCTCAGTCTTCATTTACATCTATTCACTCTTGATTTATAAAGGTATTTTTATTAGATATACATTCTATATAGCTAAGCCACTTCAGTGTACTAATTTCATACTGATTCCTGCTTTTACATTCTTGACCCTATCTTTTTTTTTTTTACTTTACTACATTTAAAGAACCTTAATGGTGACGCAGTGGTTAGTATGCAATACTGCAGACTTAGACTAACTATTTCATTTTAAATTTACACTAATCTACATATATTAAAATGAAATTTTGTTGCATTCAGCTCTCAAAGGATCACCATCTCCAATACACACTAACTACATAAACATGACAAAAATATTAATAAATATAAAATTATGCATATACTCACATTGATGACACAGAGAAATAACACAGCCTGTATACATGCACCTGATGAGAAAAATGAATCTTGCGAGTTTAGCAGACGGCTGGTATAGGAAACAAATCTGTTATGGAATCGGATAGTCCTGCTAGAAATGCTTCTTCCCAGAGGGGAACAACAGAAACAGACCATAGTGTGTGGAATCTCTAACAATGCTTTGAGCTCTAAGCCATACATGGTGCTTTATAAGCAGCATTCTGGATAATTTAATCTTCTCAGCTGTCCTTACCACTCTATATGGACTTTCTGTCTGAGGCACTGCTACCATCAAACCAAACAATGATGCAGTTTGTTACTCCTGCTGTCGGCTGTTTGGCAATTCAATTCTCATTGGCTCAAGATTGACTCTGCCATCTATTCTTCCTAAGTTGCTAAAATGAGGGCCCAAATTGTTGGGGCAATATGTTGACTCTGTAAACTACTTAAGAGAAGGCTGTAAACCTATATATAAGTCTAAGCGCTATTGCTGTCTTTGAACAAACATTCCTCTTAGCAATGTGTTAGACGATATATTACCCATCTTTTTATTATCATGTATAAATTTTAATGTTTCATATCTCTGTCCCCTTCTTTAGAGATATACTTCTGTTTACTTTTTATTTTTATTGATTTATCAAAATATAAAAAAATACTTCTAAAATGAACAGCGTTATCTCCTGGCCGTAATATTTTGCCATTTATATGGAATAGGAAATGGTCATTCAATTTTTCCTCTAGAGTCTCAGACTACAAATGGCACTGTCTGCAATCAAAGTACATGTACATTCAATTCTCCAACCAACTTTAGCTGACCATTTCAGTTTCACTTTTGACTATGTTGTCATTCTCATTTAAATTTCTAAGTACTCTTTCCAAAATTCATTAACTTTGGTTTTATGTCAGTATAGCACCAGTTCATACTGTTTGACATATTAGTTCTTTGTTCATAATTAAATCTATAGCTTTACTTCATACCCATATCCACCAGTACCTCACAGCTCAGTTACATTATTGCCTCCTTTTTTTAGTTTCACAAATACAATTTACCCAATTTTCTTTTTTCAGTTAGTTATTTTCCTGTTATATTCCAAATCAAAACCTTTATATTTCATGGTCAACAAATGACCTGATGTACCTGTTACGGCTTTCATCATTGAAAGCTTTCATATAACACCTTTTTAGTGAAAGAAGGAGCAAATTGTGTTACTATCTGTTGTCTCTGTAAATGGTAAGTACTGGTCAGTTTGGGCACATATCACCAATATCTGCAGTAGCATGTCACCAACCCGATCCAATTTTCCTCAAAATGCAATTTATGGATTTATGCAATAAGTAATAAGCAGAACTTTATCAGAATTAGTTATTGATTTTAAATTTACAAACTCTAGGAAGTTCAGTCAAAAAGTTCGAACTGTTGGGAGCTGAGATGTCTTGCTATGTTACAAATCAAGAGGTTTTGCTACATTTACAACAAAACAAGTTTATTTTGTTCTTTTGGATAGATCAGTAGAATTTCTTTGCTGCATTTCCTTTTTCCTCTCTTCCAATGGCACATTTTTTTTCATGACAGAGTCCCTCTTGAAAAAGATAATACAGAGACTTTTCGACAACGAGAGGCCAGAGCTACACAGCTGGCAAGAGAAATTGAGTCAAGCCCCCAGTATAGATTGCGTATTGCAATGGAAAATGATGATGGACGCACAGAAGAGGAGAAGCACAGTTCAGTGCAAAGACAAGTGTCTGGAAGAGATAGTCCCAGTTTGGCTTCCAGGTAAGTTTGCAGTATTGGTGAAATGAATAAAAGTTTGTATTTAAATCTAGTCTAATATCAATGGTATCAATTATTTTATAATTAGTATATTAGCTATTCTGCATAGCTCACATAGCATTTGTTAGGGTGATTCAAAACTGCAAAACAAAATAACATTTGGATAGCCATATGTGTCTCTAGTATAAAATGATGCTAATTGTGGCTAGTGTGATCTATATATTTGGGGTATAAATAATCTTAACGTCCCACTGTGACTTAAAAAATGGTTCACCTATTAATTACAAATCTGTTTGCTTCAAATGTTCCCTTGCATTTTGCACTCAGCTTCTGGGATGAGGAATGTTATAGTGGTTTCTTTTTTCATTGTTCTTAGAAATTACCAGGCTATTTTTTTTTACAGAGAGGGCAAGTATATCCCTCTTCCCCAACGTGTTAGAGAAAGCTCCAGAGGAGGCATACGCTGCAGTAGTTCTAGAGGAGGGAGGCCAGGCATAGGCTCCTTGCCACCCCGTGGGAGTTCACATCATTCAGAAAACAACACTGGCTCTGCTCCTGAGCAACGAGGTATCAATGGAGGTGAGGCTTGAGAATCTTAGGCTTAAAAGGGAAATGCTGGAATGGATTGAAACAGTCACTTTAACGGACAGAAAAGCTTTGGTGAAGGTTGGCCCATCTGATTGGTGGTTCATATAGCCCCCACCCCAGTTTCCTGTTTCTTATGTAATTTTAAGTAGTAAAGGATAAGATGAAAAGTCACAGTAATGAAGTTTGTTCTGCTTTACTTTTTCCTCTAAAGCAGTATTCTTAAACTTTTTTCTCTCTAGGACTTTTCACGTTTTAAAAAAATATGGAGAACCTCAAAAGCACTTTTTGCATGCGTGCACAGAACGTAGTCACTGAACCGGTTGTAACACTGGTTTAATCCCCCATCCCTGGATAGGGTGCAGCATTTAGTGCCTCTTCCCATTCTCTCCCCCCCCTCTCTCCCTCCCTCCCACTCTCTTTCTCACACACACACAGACCGCAGGTCAATCATTTACCCACATTCATTAGTTTGCCTCTTGTGGATAAGGATTTGGCTTGGTGGTTTGACTCAATCATCATTCACTTATTTTAAATTTCTTAATTAGTCAGTTTGTAAATGTCAGTTGCAACTAGGTGCCTTCTAATTTCATTGGCATAAAATTTCCATTGTTTGCTATAAGGGACAGCCATAGATGTCCCTTATATATTTTTTTTTGTAGTGTGTGTCTAATGTGATTGATCACCACCTATGGCTGTTTTGTTTTAGGTCCATCTAGAATGTCTCCAAAGTCTCAACGACCCACTCGAGGGGCCAAGAATATGTCTTCCCCGACCAGCCGACCCCTGGAAGTCTCTGCTGTATCTCCTACAGGTAGAAGCACAAATAAGCAGCAAATCTGATGTCTTTTCGTGAGGACCTTGATTTTTTTTTTAAAAAAAATCACATATTAGCCCAAATCTAATTATCTTTACTGTTGTATGTATAGTGGGCCGTCTCTATGCTCCTCGCTCACCGAAGTCTGCCTCAATTGTTCCAGTCTCTTCCCAAGATCCCCCTATGGGATCAGCTATCCCTATTGCTCCTGCATCACCTTCTGAGTCAAGGACTACCATGGAATCAAGTGCTTCCCCAACCCCGCCTTCACCTAAAGTCCCAGCATCTATCCCAGTAGCTGCTGTTGAAGGTAAGTACTTAAACTCAGAGTAAAGCAGGTTTGGCTGAAGAAACTAAGGATGGACCTAAAACAAAGCAACCTATATAGGTATTAGCTGGCCAGAGAATCCTAGGTGTGTTGCACCAAAATCCTCTATGTGTCATGATTTCAGTGTTTCTGAGAAGTTTGAGAACTTTGTTTAGATTTTTGAAAACTTGCTGTCTGGAAAGATTGCTGACTTATAAAGTTCTCATTTGTTTTTTGTTCCCTCCTATTTTTACCCTAGTAAGAAGAATATTTGAAATGTTACAGTTTTTAAATAGATAGGTTTGATCAGTTGAAAAAGTTTTAAGATAGTAAACAAATTCTTGTCTGTCTGAAGAAGGAGAGTAGGGGATTTGAATAAACGATAGGGCTCTTTGGGAAGTTGCCATACTTTGCAGGTGAATTTCAAGTTTTTGTTCCTGTTTCCTTGCCTAGTATCTGGATGTAAAACGTAGCATATGTTTTGCCTCCTAACCCTTTCCTTCCTCTTCTAGTTAAAGAGGTGCCTAGCTCTGCCGCCAAAGAAGCAGGCAGGACTGTAGAAATTATGGGCCCCTCAGACTTGGTCAAACAGGCTAGCAAAGGTTTGTTTCTTTTGACTCTGAGCTTTTTGCTTGTTCCTCTAAATGTCAGATTGGAGTTGCTTTGTATATTATTGCTATGGAGTTGCTATGATATATTGTATTTTGCACATTGCTGTTTTTTTAAATTGGGAGCTAAGTCAGGCAGAGTCTACACACACAAGGAGACAGATTCCTTTGTGTGCAATCAATTTGGCCAATAAAGAATTCAATTATATTATTCTATTTTATGTAGTGAACTAAACAGTTAATTAATAAACTCAGAGCTCACTAGATGACTTTGAGCCAGCTGCTTCATCTCAGTATAACCTATAGGATTGTCCTGGAGATAAATGAAGGAAGACTATCCCCCTCACACTCCAACAACATCACCTTGATCATTCCGAAAAGTGGAATATTAATACAAAATTGAATAATCATTGCCAAGTAAAAAAAATCTTACCAGGTGCATATAATTTAGTTGGCCACTGAAAACCAATGCCATCTGGAATACACCTCCCATAATTTTCAGCCAATTACTCCCATTTAATATTAGAGTACCAGATTTGAGAAGACTTAACAGAACTTGGAGATTGGTTAAATCTTCAATTGTGGCAATTGCACTGCTCTAGGTCTCCAAAATGAACAAAAGAGGAATCAGCTGGAGGAGTTGAGGAAGTTTGGAGCCCAGTTTAAGGTGAGCTCATTCTCTTATTTCCCTTCGTTTAAAGAGGAGGAAAACATTGAGCACTTTTAAAATAGAAATCTAAAATAAAAGCAGTTTTTCTGACCATAGTTGCTTACCCCATGTCTCTTCCTAGTTACAGCCCAGCTCCTCTCCAGAGGCCACCCATGACCCCTTCCGGCCAAAGGAGTCTCTTGAAGGGAAAGTCAAAGACAAACTGCCAGAGGTGTTGGTTGGGGCAAGCAGCTCGTGTGAAGTGTCTGAAGAGTCTCCCAAGCCCAGCCTGGATTTCTGCGAAGGAAGCAGCAAGGAGGAGAAAGGGTCCTCTGAGGGCATGGAACGCCAGACGCAGACTGCCAGTCCTCTGGGTAAAGGGGAAGCAGAGGACAAGGAAGAGGGTCCTGTTTCAGAGTGAGTAAGAAGGGAAACCGGAGTCCAGGTAGTCCTTGATTTACGACCTCAATTGAACCCAAAATTTATGTTATTAAGTGAAACATTTAAGTGAGTTTTGCTGCATTGTATGATCTTTCCTGCCCCAGTTGTTAAGCAAATCAACGCAGTTAAGCTAGTAACATGGTTGTTAAGTGAATCTGGTTTTCCCAGTGACTTTGCTTGCCAGAAGTTCGCAAAAGGTAATCCCATGACCCCAGGACACTGCAACAATAATAAATGTGAGTCTGTTGCCAGGTGCCTGAATTTTAGTCATGTAACCATGGGGATGCTGCAATGGTCGTAAGTTGCTTTTTTCAGAGCTGTTGTAATTCAAGCAATCACTAAATGAACTGTCATAAGTCGAGGACCACAGTAAATACTGCTGCATGTTTATGTTCCTGTGTCATTTCCATTGTACTTCCATCCAGGCAGGTGAAGAAATCAACACTGAATCCTAATGCAAAAGAATTCAACCCCTCAAAGGCGCTTCTTTCTGTGGTACATAACTAGCTCTGGGAATAGTGTGGGTTGATAGGGTGGGTTTTGGGATAACAGCACTTGCTTTCATAGCCATATATCTAATAACTGCTGTCTTTTTTTCCCAGAACAAATCAACAAGTACGCCTACATCACCAGGGCCACGCACCCATTCTACACCTTCCATCCCAGTGATTACCCCAGGGCAAAGTGGCATGTACAGCACTCAATATATTTCTTACATCCCACAGATACACATGAGCCCAGCTGTGCAGGTAAAGTGGGAAGAATGGTACCTGAATATCTTCTCACTGTATATTATTGGTTCTTTACAGTGTATATCAGGTAAGGATACTATTAGAATTAATTAGTTTGCTGCTATTCTCTGCAGACACCTCAGATGTACCCCTATCCTGTTTCCAATTCTGTGCCCGGGCAACAGGGGAAATATCGAGCTAAAGGTAAGATTCTTGGCCAAAGATCATGGGAAATTTGCAAGGAAGGCTCAATTGTTCTGCCACTTGGAGAGAGAAAAAACAAGAATATAAATGGCTTTTTTTAACCCATTTATTTTTCCTGAACAGGGTCTCTACCTCCCCAGCGTTCAGACCAGCATCAGCCCACCTCAGCTCCTCCCATAATGCAAGCAGCAGCAGCTGCGGGGCCCCCTCTAGTAGCTGCTACTCCATACTCTTCATACATCTCCTATAATCCCCAGCAGTTCACAGGACAGCCTACTATGATGCAGCCCATGGCCCACTATTCCTCGCAGGTGAATACAATAAATTTCAAGGGAAAAACAGGTATGTGGGTTTATCTGCTTTGCTAATGTTTTTTTTATCTTTTTCTTTCCCTCTAGCCTGTGTTTGCACCCATGCTGCAGAGTAACCCCCGTATGATGACATCTGGCAGTCACCCCCAGGCTATCGTCTCATCATCTACTCCACAATATCCTCCAGCAGAACAACCTACACCCCAAGCTCTTTATGGTACCTTTATTGTTTGCTGAAGTCTGAGCTTTCTTTCTTCCTCCTGCCACTTTGCCTTGTTGACTGCTGCTTGCTGCTTCTCTCCCCAGCCACAGTACATCAGTCGTATCCCCATCATGCCACACAGCTGCATCCGCATCAGCCTCAACCAGCTACCACACCCACGGGCAACCAGCAGCAAACACAACATGCCGCCCCCAGCCCTGTGCAGGTACTTGGAGGGAGGGGGAGGAACAAATATGGAGTTGCTGCACAGGAGACACAATGCTTGTCTTGGCACCCAACACCCTGCTATTTGATTTTATGTTTGAAGTTGGTCCTAGAGCACCATGATCCTTGAAGCTCTAGAAATACTAGGTTGGCATGAAAAGGAATCTCGCTTTTAAAGTGTCTCTCTTGGTTCCTGAAACTGCTTTTACAGAATTGAAGCACCAGGGACAAACTTAATAATCCTTGCATGCTTTTTTTTTTTTTTTTTTTTTTTTTGGGGGGGGGGGAGGCAATTGAGGAATTAAATAAGATACTGCTTTGCAATTACTTTTGGTTTGGGTATTAATCTAAGACAGATTTTTTTTTTGGGGGGGGGGGTATTTTCTGCAATGGAAATGCGGAACTGAGGACAGGTGGGTGATTGGAATCTATCCACCATAACTGACATGTAGATTTTTTTGGATATGATCTCTAAATAAAAGTACTTTTTCTGAGAACTTGTGTTCAAAATGGGAATAATTTAAATCTATGACAACTTGATCAACGAGTCAGAGGGTTATGTGTTATATAAAGGAGATCAGAGAATCAGAAGGCTAATTGAATAAAAAAGAATGTTAATGCCATTAAAACAAATTTAGTGATTTGCCATCTTTCCCACAGATAAATTTATGCTAACCTGAGTTTCAAATCTTACTATTCTCTATAAAATACCAAACATGTTCTCCAGCAATAATGTAAAAAGAAAAAAATAATGCAAACTCTGGTAGTTGAAAACTCTTGTGTTTTCTATGTAGCACCAAGCTGGACAGCCCCCTCATTTGGCCAGTGCTCAGCAGCAGCAGAATCTATACCACACAGCTACACTGACAGCTACGCCACCATCCATTACCCCAGGGCCGAGTGCTCAGTCTCCACAGAGCGGTTTCCCACAGCCAGCAGTTTATGCCATTCATGCCCATCAGCAGCTGCAGCACGGATACACCAACATGGCCCATGTCACTCAGGTGAGTATGACTGACCCTGGGAAGGGAAAAGGCATTCTTAACCATGGAAAACATTTATCCTCATAAATAGAGTAGTGTTTGACAACCCTGGAGATAGAGATAATCAATTGATGTATGAGAAAAAATGATTTTGTCTACTAGGATTGAGTGGACAAACATTTAAAAGTCATCAATGGATACTACATAAGTTTGAGCAAAGATTGTGTCAATATTAGTATCAATGCCAATTGTTTCCTGAATTATTTGTTATTTAACAATATTTCATTATTAAATATAGTTTGAACAATACATGGAATTAAGTTAAGCACCTCATCTAAATTTTAATAGCATGAGTTACAGCTGTTGCTAAATATATGTTCTTAAATTAGAAAATTTGGCATTTTCTGTGCTGGCCTAATTAGTTGATAAATTAGCATATCGTTTATTAAAATCTTCAAACTATTTCTGTCTACTACAGGCCCATGTCCAGACTGGAATTGCAGCTGCCCCACCACCTCACCCTGGAGCTCCCCAAGTCATGTTACTGCATCCCTCACAGACTCATGGTGGACCCCCTCAAGGAGGTGTGCCCCAGAGTGGTGTGCCCACCCTTTCCGCCTCCACACCATCCCCCTACACATACTTGGGGCACCACCAAGGTAAGTCTGTTATTTAAAGCCAGGGGTGGGGAGGTGGATTAATAGGAAAGATGGATCCCTTTGATGTACCAACCTGATTTCCATCTAGCATGTCTGTATGGGCGGAGATTAAAAGATTTTGTAGTCAAGTGTTTCTGATCAGGACAAAGTAGCTACTCTTGAGCTAATAAGTAGCTAATTAGCTACTAATTATTGAGTAGGACTTGTCCTGCAGGTAAGAGATACCGTTTTGAACTTTGGTGTGCCTTTGTGGTCCTCACTGTCTTTTTCTTCTCTTTTCAGTTCAGTCTCATCCCTCCCAGCAGCTTCCATTCCACACCCCTGGGAATTGATGTCCACACTTCTCCCGGTGACCTGAGACCCCAGCCAGCTATGGCTCTGTTGCTGACCCCCCCTCCCCAACCCTGGGCCATCCATGTGCCCAAGGCAGAGGCCCCTGAAGGGATGCAGTCTGGCCCAGCCCCTCTTGGCAAGCACCTTCCTTTCCGTTGGTTTAGTGAAGCCTGCCCAGGGTACTGTTGACCAGCGGGATGGAGCAAGACCCCTTTCCATTGCCCAGAGGAGGGCAGGGCTTATTTTCTGTTATTTATAACTCCACTGGGGTTCCTAGAGCAAATGCCACTTTCCCACATTAACTTGACAAGGACATGACCATATGGACAAATCTTGACTTTTTATTAAGTAAAAATATTTAAAAAGTTAAAAAAAATAAAATTTTAAACTAACTTAACTTTGGGCTTGGGGTGAATGTGTGGGAGGGTCAGTTGTAAGCAACAATCCTTGTGATTCTGCAGCATCAGAGAGGAAGAATTTGTGACCTGTCCAGCATACATAGTACAACCAGACTTGAAGAACTTTTGGAATTCAGCATTGTCTAGCAGCATAATTTTCCTCTCCGAAAATAGAATTAGTAAGGATTAGTAGTTTGACAATAAAACAGATCCTAAAGTAGTTTTTATTGCTGGGTTATCCCGTGAATGCAATTGCACACCAAATTAAAATTTTAATTGATGCTTTTATTGGAATCAATGACACATTAAATTTAAGGACTTTGGGGATGGGTAGCAGTTTATTTGTGCCATAATTCAATTTGGCCTCTGCAAGAGTCTTTGTTGCTATTGTTTTTTCATAGTTATAAAAAGAGAAAACAAGAATGGTGGTATGACTTGAAATGTTAAATCTTTTATTTGTAGAGACCATTTTGAATCACTTAAAAGTCCCAGTTTTATGCCTCAGCTTGTCACCATCAGAGAATTCTTTTAAAACGAGTGCAGGTTAAGTTCAGCATTGTGGACCTTGACCTTTTTGCTGCTCTTCAATGAAATTACGTATTCCTTTGTCAACCTGCTTAGTGTCATAGTCTTACTTTGATCCTGGCTAGTCAATCTGAGGTATAGGGGATCTGGCATTGTATATAGGAACCTTACAGCTGTAATCTGAACCAAGTAGTGAATAAAGGAAATGTCCTTTTTTTAAACAAAAAAAAATTTATAGAAGAAAACAAGCTTTAGAATTAAGGATAATATTAGTCCATTCTCAACCATTATAATTCTGCTGGTCATATTTGTGAAACAGGTTGGCAATGCTTAATCAGGCTAAAAACTTGTACATTAAATTTTATCAAACTCTTGTTAGTGATTCATGTACTTAGTTGCAAAAATAAGGCTGTGTATGGTTGATAGTATTTAATATCACTTTAAAAAAAAACTCCTTGTCAATGCAGTTAAAATACTGCTGGAGAAAAGATAAAAAGTGATGCATTTCACTCCTACCAATGAGCACTTTAGCTTCCCAATCATATTTCTTCCTTCCCATCAAGAAAGACAACAATAATTCCATCCCCACTTTTTAAATACAAATATTTTTTCTTATATTTTCAATACTTTGTGATTTCATGTTTCCTTTCTCCTATGTATGGCAGCACAAAAACATAACAAATATGCTTCTGTGGGGTTCTTGGTGCTCCAAAATTACATTACCTGATTGGGTAACAAAAATGTCTGCAAGTAAATCCCAGAGCACCAAGAAGCGAATAGTTCATATATATTATGCTCTTTTGGAAATATGATGTTTTTGCATGCTGCTTATCTGTAATGGATTAAGATTGCATAGCAGGGTTGTGCTTGTAGTACCCCAATGTTTTGGAGCTTCACCAGCACACCTGCATTGAGCCAGGGATGATTCTGGAGGGGGGGAAAAAAGCTCATACTCACTTTTTAATTATTTTTATTTAAACAACTTTCACTCTTGCCCCCACCCCTTGGTGGAACTCTCTTCTTTGAGCCAATACTGCCACGTTTATCTACTGTGGAGACTTGGATGCAGTGTTGTCAGTTTTCTAGGAAGTACTCGTGTCCAGTTCCAGCTACTGCAACTTAATTATCCCAGCAATCCTCCCCTGGAGCAAGTGGCAGTATCTTTGTGACCACTCCAGTGCCCATGGTTCGAGAGCCATCCCGCAAAGTGAACCGTTGTCCTTGTTCCAAGACCATGGGGTACTGCAGTATGAGCTTAAGGCAGACATTCTCACCTGGCATCACCATTTCCTACAGTAAATAAGAGGAAAGGTATTAAGTTGTATGAAGTGCACCCTACACTTAGACCTCCACAACTGCAAAAAATGTGGCACTCTAGAAATATTGAGGTAACGCCTAGTACAAACCCCACTACTCAGCAGTGATCACGCAGAAGAAATTAGTATGTATGGGGAAGTGATACGAACCTTTCCCTCGGGTAACTCTATGCGACAAGTCATATTCCAGGTCAGTGAGAACATAATTGGCATGAACCTAGACACAAAAGATGCTTGACGGCCACCTTCCTCTTTGGTCAGGATATAAACCTATGAAAGCAAAGCAATTCATTTTTCTTGTCTTTACAGAGTAGGACAGCAAGGTTGGGAGTACTAGCCCATCATTCCCTAGCCCACCATTCCGTTCTACCATTCTTTCGTAACATGTTAACATGTGCTCTAGAGTTTTATGGACATCTCTCAGCCCTCTACAATGTGAAACAGCACCCTGGTATTCTGCCTTCCCACTTGTATTTCCCTCACTCACCTGAGCTTCAATCTTCTGATGTGGCTGGATGGAGCCAGGCTTACACATGACTAATCCTCGTCGTATATCTTCTCGTTTCACAGACCGGATCAAAGCGCCCAAATTATCTCCAGCCTGTGCCTGATCCAA
Organism: Laticauda colubrina; assembly: GCA_015471245.1. Taxonomy (NCBI): domain Eukaryota; kingdom Metazoa; phylum Chordata; class Lepidosauria; order Squamata; family Elapidae; genus Laticauda; species Laticauda colubrina. The sequence goes on from BLBF01000050.1 coordinate 3,454,465, forward strand.
CTGTTTGTGGAACATCTCGACACCTGAAGCCAATTACACACACATTTCTGCAAATTTTGTACAGCCTCCCCAGTTCCACAAAATTATAAAGGTAGTCCTCGACTTACAACAGTTCTCTTAGTGACCATTCAAAGTTACAATGGCACTGAATAAAATGACTTATGATCCTTTTTCACACTTAATGGCCATTGCAACATCCCTGTGGTCACAATTTATATTTGGATGCTTGACTCACATTTATGATAGGTTGCAGCATTCTGGGGTCATGTGATCTCCCTTTGCGACCTGTCAAGCAAAGTCAATGGAGAAACCCAGATTCACTTAACCATGTTACTAATTTAGCAGTGATTGAACAAATGTGAGAAAAGTTGTCAAATGGGGCAAAACTCAACAAATTTCACTTAGCAACATAAATGCTGGGTTCCATTGTGGTTTGTAAGTTGAGAACTATCTGTACTTCAAGGATTGCCTCAGTCATAATTTTCAGATCATAATTGTTTGGAAACAATTGGACCAGTAACACGAGAAAAACTGAGCTAAAAATACATTGGAAGACCAATCTTGAAAAAAAAAAAAAGACGGAGGATTCTACTTACCAGTCACAACTGAGCGTAAATGTGTTTTGTAACCCACAAATTCACATTCTTCCCCTTTCTTGAGAATACCACGTTCAAGGGTACCTGCTACAACAGTCCCCCGACCTAGAACAAATTAAAGCCAGTGTAAATAATAGGTACAAAATGGATCTATGGATCCCCGTCTTTTGATGTGCAGGTATAATGTGAAGGTTTGGTACCTGGAATGGAATAGGTACGCTCTACAGGGAGCAGAAAAGGTTGATCAAGGTCACGTTTTGGCACAGGGATGTATGAATCCACTGTATCCAGAAGCTTCATTACAGAATTCAGTCCTAGTTCTGGATTTTGGTTCTATAAGAAAAGAACCATGGGAATTAGTAATACATTTTAATAAAGGGAGGAAATAAAAGGAGCACAGTTTGTGCAACATAACACTGACCTCCAGAGCACATAGAGCAGACCCTATAATTACAGGAGCTGCTTCCCCATCATAGCCCAATTCTGTAAGTAGTTCACGGATCTCCAGCTCCACTAGTTCCAACATTTCTTTATCATCAACTGCATCAGCTTTGTTGATGTACACAACCACATGTTTCACTCCAATCTAGAATAGTGTGAGGGGATAAAAAAGGGGAAATTGTTTAAATTTGCCCTGAGCAAATGTATCATGATTACTAGATGCATCTTTTCCATCAGAACCAACCTGTTTAGCAAGCAGAAGGTGCTCCCTAGTCTGTGGCATTTGTCCATCTGTTGCAGCCACCACCAGGATACAGCCATCCAATGGTGCTGTCCCAATGATCATATTCTACAAAGAAAGGGGACCGTATCAGTTGCCAACATTAAGCTTAGAAAAACATCCTTTCATATTATTGTGGGTGGCATAAAAATATCTCAAACAGGAAAGATACTTGTTTTTTTTAAATCATCCATTTATTTAAATATATCTTGCAGGGATTCTAAAATAGGCATACTGCAATTCTTAAAAGGTTTCTTGGCATCTAATTCCCCATGCCTACCTTGATGTAATCAGCATGCCCGGGACAATCTGTATGACCATAATGGCGGTTGGCTGTTGAATATTCTACATGGGAGGCATTAATTGTAATCCCCCGAGCCTTCTCTTCTGGTGCATTATCAATCTCTTCATATTTCTTGTACTGGGCACTTCCAGTCTCCGAAAGAACTGGAAGAAAAAGGTAAATATGAACACATCACAGGTGTGCTTAAACTGATACATTTGAAGGGCTGGAACTATTCCTTGTCTAAGGGGACAATACTCAAAGGTTCTTTTATTCCTTTTCTGAACTTCTGAATTAGCAAAAAGAACTTTTATGCATCTCAGCCTTTTTTTCTCCTTATAAGATTACAAGAAGTGTTAATAGAGAGGAAACAGCGTGAAAGTCTTTCTCGCACTTGATAAAAGTGGAGAACACATGGTGTTTAATTCACCTGAGCCTCAGTAAGGAGAAAGCATTAAGCCTACCATGTAAAACTTTGAAATACTATGCTTGAACTGATCTGAAACTCTCTGGAAGACTCCTGCTGTCTCACAGAGCCTTAAAATCTATTGTAAATATATTGTGATAGCCATCAATCAAGATTATTCTCAAAGGGTAACATTTTTATTCCAAATACAAAGGAATAAGATTCTAGACGGGAATCCTGACTGAAAACAGCCAGAGCACCCAACACGCACAAAAAACTAACTCCTGGCAATTTTTTTTAATATCAAGGTTTAATTTTAGACCATCCTGTTTATCTATAGCTTTGGATCAGTCCAGTCAATTGTTCCAATATACTGGTGGTTCTTTAAATCAATAGCCCTTTAGTAAATAAAAAGGGAGGTGCTTAAGATAGTTATTTGGTCTTCTTTAACAACTGTGCCCATTGTTCCCCAAATCTCACTTTTAGTGATGGCTGCTGTTAATGTGGTCTTGCCATGATCCACATGTCCAATTGTTCCAATGTTGAGGTGTGGTTTGTCCCTTACAAATACTTTTTTTGCTTCAACTGCAAAACATCGAATTGGGAATTCTAGTCCACTGAAGCTTGTGCCAAGTATTGGTGGCTGCAAAAAAACAAGTAGCAATATTAAAATCTCTGAATTTTTGCCTCTAACTTATATCTACACAATGTTTGTCTTTTCCACTCCCTGATGTAAAATGTTTCTTACCTTGGACAGTACATTTTGCAAGTACTGAGACAGGCAGCCACGTAGGCCTACAATACACAAATACAATGACTGTGATAGCAATCCCATTAGTTTATGGTATTCTACTTTTACACACTACACTGCTTCACATTCAAACACCCAATTATACTTCACGTAGCCCATTAAAATTGTTATACTCCAACCAAACCATTATTTTTGGATATTCTTGTTCTCAGTTCCATTCCTTCCCTTTTTGTATCATTGCATACAATTCAGCCTGCAATTTGGCAGTTCAAATCTCACCAGGCTCATGTTTGACTCAATCTTCCATCCATCTGAGGTGGAAGCAATGTGCTGACTCTGTAAACTGCTTAGAGAGGGCTGTAAAAGCACTGGAAAGCAGTATATAAGTCTAATTGCTATAGCTATAGACATTCAACCATAATAAAAACCATATACACTCAGAACTTAAAAAGCATATCTAGATTGGGGCAGAACTTTTACCATGCAATGGTAATTCCATGTCAAATGGTCTGATTTCAGAAAAGTGCCAAGCTTGATCATCATAGATTTCGATGAAATTTTGTGTGACCAAGTGTTGCGTCCCCAATGACCAAGTGTTATGTTTGCCGATACAATATTTGCAGAGATAATAGTGATATCCCATACTGTAGCCTTCTACAGTATGACTGAGGTTTCAGCAACTTTGAAACATAATACCTCTGACAATATTTTGTTGAGAGAAACAAAACTTGGCCATCTTGTATAACTTTGCGCTCTGTTAAACAAAACAATAAAGGCTCTCATGAACGATCTCCATCTAATAATGTTGAACAAAGTTGGCCTGAAAACATTGCAGCTCAAAAAAAGGTAAGTTTTGTTTTTTATATCTCTGAAAGGTATGATAAATGTGAAACTTTGCACATAATAACTTAGCAACACAAGGTTTTCGAATACAAATTTTCATTCTACTGCTTTCCAATAGTTCACAATTTGAGTGTAAAGTTGACGGTTTTTGTAAAAATGCCAAAAGTAGGGTATTTTCAGTCTGCTTTTACAAAAAAAAAAAAAAAAAAGATCTTCTGGAAACTCTCATTAGAAAGAGCCTGTTTCAACCTCCCTAAAAAGTAGTGTTGCTTTTTCATCGCTACTGTATATAAAGCCTTAAAAATAGGGACAAAGTTGAGGACATTGCTATGCCAACGTTACGTGTTCTATTATGTTTTCACCTAGTTTTGTATAGACATCATTACTACTATTACATTGTGTTCATCCATGGTGACATTGTCACTACTAGTTCAGGCACTTGAACCAGCAACCCCATCACCATAGGGGGCACACCCAATAGCCGTGCAATACCAGCCATGGGTGGATTTCTTGGTTCAGGATCCCAAGCCTGTAGTTTGGTTTCTTCCTTGGGGTTTCAAAGCTTTGAGTGGGTATCTGTCCAGTTCCCAAGCTGATGACTGGGCAGCTTATCCCAGGTTCCCAAGCCGAAAGTGGATGTCTTATATGGTTCCCGAACCTCGGTCACACATTCCGTCTGCACCATTTGTCCAAATGTTAAGCTTATAGTACAAGGTGCCAACATTAAAGAAGACTACAAGCTGCTCTTGGGAAAGGCAGTTTGCGATCTGAACACCAAAGAGGTTGCAGCTATGTCAAAACTACCTGGGTGAAAAGGCACTGATAGCGCATTTGGACAAAACATTCAAGGTCTGGGATTTGGAAGTATCAATAGAATTCAAACAATGGGTTCATACTGACCGCGACATGTTGGAAATAAATGGCTTCATCAAAAAGCTCCCTAGCAAAATGTGAATACAGACTGGTCACCTCTTTGTTTCAAAACATCAAAGTGAATATTAGAATAAGAAACCAAACTGAATGTACTCATGGATTTTGCAGAGAATTACTCGTTTGTTGTCCAAGATGCTGCTCAGGGCTTTCACTGGGAGAATCCTCAAGCCATACTGCATCCATTCGGCACTTATTATGTCAGTAACAAAACAATACAATTGGTCAGGGTGTCTAAGTTTGGTTAACTAAGATTTATGGACTTCAACTCCCAGAATTTCCTAGTCAACTCTGAGCTTTGGAATTCTGGGAATTATGCTAATGCTTTATTGACATAATAATCCTAGATCTTGAATATTTCGTCCAAATGCACTATCAGTGCCTTTTCACCCAGGTAGTTTTGACATAGCTGCAACCTCTTTGGTGTTCAGATCGCAAACTGCCTTTCCCAAGAGCAGCTTGTAGTCTTCTTTAATGTTGGCACCTTGCAGTATAAGCTTAACATTTGGATGAATGGTGCAGATGGAATGTGTGACCGAGGTTCGGGAACCATATAAGACACCCACTTTCGGCTTGGGAACCTGGGATAAGCTGCCCAGTCATCAGCTTGGGAACTGGACAGATACCCACTCAAAGCTTTGGAACCCCAAGGAAGAAACCAAACTACAGGCTTGGGATCCTGAACCAAGAAACCCACCCATGGCTGGTATTGCACGGCTATTGGGTGTGCCCCCTATGGTGATGGGGTTGCTGGTTCAAGTGCCTGAACTAGTAGTGACAATGTCACCATGGATGAACACAATGTAATAGTAGTAATGATGTCTATATAAAACTAGATGAAAACATAATAGAACACATGTAACGTTGGCATAGCAATGTCCTCAACTTTGTCCCTATTTTTAAGGCTTTATACGGTAGTGATGAAAAACCAACACTACTTTTTGGGGAGGTTGAAACAGGCTCTTTCTAATGAGAGTTTCCAGAAGATCTTTTTTTTTTTTTGTAAAAGCAGACCGAAAATACCCTATTTTTGGCATTTTTACAAAAACCGTCAACTTTACACTCAATTTGTGAACTATTGGAAAGCAGTAGAATGAAAATTTATATTTGAAAATCTTGTGTTGCTAAGTTAAATAAAATTGCTAAATATTGCTAAATAAAAGTTTCACGTTTATCATACCTTCCAGAGATATAAAAAATAAAACTTACCTTTTTTTCAGCTGCAATGTTTTCAGGCCAAGTTTGTTCTACATTATTAGATGGAGATCGCTCATGAGAATGCTTTTATTGTTTAGTTTAACAGAGCGCAAAAAGTACAAGATGGCCAAGTTTTGTTTCTCTCAACAAAATATTGCCAGAGATACTTTGTCTCAAAAGTTGCTGAAATGCAGTCATACTATAGAAGGCTGCAATATGGGATATGACTATATCTCTACAAACATTGCATCGGAAAACCTAACACTTCACCAATGGTCATTGGAGACATGTGTGCATGTTCACACAAAATTTCATTGAAATCCATGATAGTTGAGCAGGGACCACTAGACTACTTGACATAGAATGAATGACCCAATGATCTGGTTTATACTGCATTTAATCCAAGGAGCAAATAAGTATAGATTACGTAAATATACATATAGTATATATTTAGAATCAGCTTAGATTTTGTCCTTTCATCTTCTCTACATTAAAGATATTTGGCTCACTCAAATATTTATTTTGTGATATTGGTAATATATTGTAAATGTTAGAAATTCATTCAGATTTAGCAATTAATAGACAAAAATGAGCACACAAAACTTCAGAACTGTGTATGTATTGCAGAAAGACTCTTTTCAAAAGGAACTTGTTATGCAGCAAGAAGGAACACAAAATCACCAAAAACGTCCCTCAGGAGGAAACAAATTTCTTTGGGGTAAAAATCAATTTATTTCTCCCATAAAGTTGCTAGATTCCAAGTCATGTTAACAAAGGTCATTGAGCAGAAACGTATAGACTGAAGTGTAGATTTAAGTACATATGTATGTACACACACATAGGTACATATATGTGTATGTGTATAATATACATACATACATGTGTATGCATATATGTATATAATATACAAACATATATACATATGTACATATGTATGCATATACAATAATCTTTGTCACTTTTTATTGTGAACACACTACCATACATGAAAAATGATTTTACAAGCACAAACTCTCGATAGATGGATATAGATAGATAGATAAGAGATATAGATATATAGAAGTGAAAGGTAAGATGGGTATGGCGGTAGCATATTCTCCGGTCTCGATCAAGGACAAGAAAACGCCGCAAACAGGTTTAATGAAATGCTGCGACGCCTCGCCCAGCCCCGGTCCTTGGAGTGCTGCAGCAACCCCGTGTCTCCCACGTGTGTGAGAATCGATGCTTTACGCAGACATATAATGGGACAAAGAGAAGAAATTTCATGCGTGCGGGGTGGGAGGAGGCTGTTTCTCTCCTTCCCCTCGTGGCCGCCTTCAGCATCCTCCGTACCCCAGAAGTGAAGACCAGGTCAAGGCACAGAAGGTCAGGCATTTTCTGGAGAGAAACCCGAAGGATGGGAAACGTCGGGCCGCCCTTTTCCGCCTCCCATCTGGCCGTCGCAACGGGCTTCCCTCCTCCCCCGCCTCGCCCGCCCCTCCTCCCGCACCGGGTCGCCCCCTCTCAGCGTCCGCTTGGACTGACCCCTACCGCCGTACAGCCGCCCTCGCGCCAGCAGCAGAGCAGAGGCCGCCATCTTCCCTTCCTTATCCCGGAAGAATCGTCATCAGCCACTTTCCTGACCCGAGAGGAGAGGGAGAGAAATGGCACGCGCCAGGTCTAACTTCCGGCTACAGATAAGTATTTTAAAAAGGGCGCTAATTTTGACTGAGGATCTCCTTTCCGCCGTGCACCCGGTTTAGATTAAATTATCCTGCCTATTGTCTGTTTTAATTTCCGGTCTGCTTTGCAATGCTTTTTTCAGCGGGGAAGGAAAGACTTTTTTTTTTTTTTTTTTTAAACCAGACGGTAAGAACGCGAGAACATTGCGCTGGTTGTATTATAGGAGGAAGGACTAACAGAGACTTATCCTGTTTCAAATCCCATCTTTCGCCATTGATGTGTCAGGCATATTGAATCTCACCTCAGCCTACTACAAAGGGCTGTTGTGGAGAAAAAGTGAGAATACGATATTAAATTAGAAGAGAGGATGTTTTAAAATGGCACCTGTCCTGGTGGAAAACGGGGAAAAGTGAATATTTCAGTTGAGTTGTGATTAAGCAGGAGCATGAACTGGAAACCAGTCCTATGCTTCCTCTAAAGTAGTGTTTCTCAAGCCTGGCAGTTTCACTTTCCAAAATTCCCCAACCTCTAAAATGAGTGAAAATTGCTGGCAAATAGATGTAGGCTAAATATGTTAAGAATTTTTTTTTTTAGCAGCAAAAGATAGACAGAATGTGAATATGCCACACTGGAATATTTAATTAGTTCAGCCTTTCTGAAACGTGGCACTCTACAGAGGTGATGAAACCACAATTCTCTCAGTCTCACATTGGAACAGGACACCAAAAAGTTTGGGAGTTTGAAGAAAACTACAACTCTACATTCCAGTACTGCACAATATGCATTCATCAGAAGATTGGACAAGATGACACCCAGGTACCCATTCAGATTAATGATTCTTCTTTCCTTGTGCTAAATTATAAATTACAGTGATTCCTGCTATTAGAGTTAGTTTGGTTCAATATAGTGAAGGAAATCTATCACATGTATGTCAAAAGTGACATGTCACAATGTTTTGGGACTACTCCACTCCTCAGCCCGTAATAAAATACCTTATGCCACCAGACTTGAAATTTTGGACCTAAACAATTTAGAACTACGCCGCCTATAGTCTGACTTAAACTTAGTAACACAAAATTGTCTGCTAAAATATTCTTACCTGTCAATGACTACTTCAGCTTCAAGCTGGCTGGGGAATTCTGGGAATTGAAGTCTACTAAGTTTAAAGTTGCCACGGTTGGGGAGCCCTGCTCTAAGATATCCCAGGCTCTCCTGCCCCTTGGGGCCTCTTCCATGCCCCATCCCGTCACCATTTGCTTACTTATTTTTTGAAAAACTCAGGGGGTCCACTTAGAGGAGGTCACTCCCTCACGGAGCCACATTGCATAATCAAGAAATCCAATTTCTTTTGTTTCTCCCAGCAAGCGTAAACCATTATGATAGCTTAGCTCCGCTAGCACTAGCCTGAGGAGGCTTTGCCGGTGAGGACCAAGGCCTGGAAAGTTGCACACGGCCATCCCAGCCTCTGTCATCACCAGCAAAGGGACCAAGGAGGCCTTTGCTAGCAAGGACAGAGGAATGGGCACACCCCTCCCAGCCTCCATTCTCAGTGGGAAAGGGTTTATGCAAATACATCAAAAAGCTTTGCAAATGGATGGAAGACTTCTGTGCTTCAGGCCTTCCTTCCATTTGCAAAACTTGTTGCTGCAGATCTCATCCAGGCCTCCTTTTGAAGAGAACAGAGGCCTAAAGTAGATGGAAGATAGAATAGATAGAATACTTCATTGGCCAAGTGCGATTGGACAAGGAATTTGTTTAGGTGTAAATAGTCTCAGTATACATAAAAGATACATTTGTATCATGAGATCATGCAAGATCTTGTGCTACTTTAAGCCTCCATTATCTGCAAACACCGAAGGCCTAAAGTTCTGAACAGGCTCCCTGAATTTTCACAAAGTGAGTGTCCACAGACTTAGTGCCTGTAGAGATTTAGTGCCTGTAGAGACTTAGTGCCTGTAGAGACTATAGTGTCTGTAGAAGACATAGCCAGGGCAAATGTTGCAACACCTCTGCGGTGGTTCATAAGTGTGAACAACTGCCATAGTGTTGCAACATTTGTAATTTTGGGACTATGTCATAAGTACTTAAGAGTGATTAGATTGTTACTTCAAACAGTCACTAAACGAAGTATTGTAACTCAGAGATTCCCTGTATTCTCAAAAACACATCTAAAGATTGGAGGAGAATGGGGTGTGTTCTTGCAGAGCCTCAGACTCTTAAAAGTTGTGTGAGAAGACCATGCTTGTGAAGCCTTCAGAGTTTCCAAAAATCATGTGAAAACAGGACGTGGTTTCTCATAATTTTTAGAGACTGCAGAGGCCACAAAAGGGCATTCTCCAAAGGCACTTGAAAAACAAAGGCCTACCGCGACCTGGAGCAGCCTTGGATAGGTTATAGGAACCAGTCAATGGAAAGAACACTGAAAAAGAACACTTGAAGGTGAGTGGTGCACAACAGAACCTGAGAGGTGATTGCTTCTCTGTAAGTTCGCTTACCTTGAGAAACAATGTGAGATGACTTTTTTGAATGGCAGTGATGGCACAATGCTGAAGTTAATGCCCAGGTTTCTATTTCAGACCCAGCTTAGTTCTGCCACCAAGTGACACTGTTCAAGATGGCCTAAATTAGTGGCCCCCAACCTTTTGGGCATTATGGACCGGTTCAATGAAGAAAGGTTTTTCCATGGACCGGAAGGGGTGTGGTTTTGCATGCTGCCTGCATCCCTTAGGTGGGACTCCACTTATTTGCATGGCCCGGTTCCTGGCATGCCACAGCCTGTGCTGGTCCACAGACCAGGGGTTGGTGATCCCTGGTCTAGATGATGTGTTTGTGTCAGAGAACTGTTTCTGTTTTGTTGGAGAAGAGTGACATGCTAGCCGGTTCAACTTAGGCATTTTCTGAATTTTTGATATGCCAAATCCAAAAACATTTATCACCAGTCTAGTGATTAAGGCACCAGGTTACAAACCAGGAAACTGAATTCTAATCCCACTTTCTTCATGAAACCAGCTGCGTGACTGCGTCAATCACTGTCTCAATCCAAGTTTATCTCCCAGAGTTGTTTTGAGGAAAATAAAAGGAAAGAGTATTCGATAGGTTTGCCGACTTTAGTTATTTATAAAATAATAAAGATGGTTAGAAATAATATATCAAGAAGATTCTGATAGAGATTTCTGGTAGGTTTCCTGCAGAACATGTTTATTTATACATAATAGTTTATTATGACTTCAAGGAAGAGGATTTTTTAATAGATCAAGGCTGAAGCTGATCGTATGGTATACGTTATTGAGATCATGATAGAATTTGATTATTCTTTTCTATAGGTCCAGAAAATGAAAATAGTATTAAAAATCACCACTATTATAGAGCAGTGTGAATAGAATGTAAATGAGAGCAGGCGTCAGTCACCTGCCGCAAACTTTTACAAAAGAGAAATCCTAGAAAAAAATCAATAAAATTTGATTTTAATTTGCTCAATCAGATATTTAGACTTGTTATCATATAAGGCAGGAATCCCCAACCTCTTTAGAAAAGTGGGGTATGTTGGGAAAATATTGAGTAATCTCATAATGGCTACTGGGGGGGATTTACATTCATAACAGTGCAGTTATAAAAGTTTGAGTTGCTAGAATGATACCTTCTAGCCACCTCTGATCTCCCCTTTCACTGTTCTTTACTGACCAGTTCCTTCTTCTTAACAAATACTGGGTTACAGTTTGTCTTATTACAGTATTTATTGAAATTAGATGGTACTTAATTGTAATTGACTGACAGTGGCTTATAACAATATAAAACAGTACAGTTATTAATAATATCAACATCAGTTTCCCATTCTTAATGTTGCAAGCCACACAGAGTTGCCTTGCAGCGAAATGGGCAAAGTTAATAAATATGTTCTTTTTTTTTTTTTTTTTAACAAGTCTGGTAGAAGTCCAGGGAAGTATCTGCAAATACAGTAACATCTTGATATTGTTTTAAACTTAGTGGCACTAGAAACATCCTAATTCAAGTCTACTCAGCCATGGAAACTTGTGGGATAATTTCTGGTGAATCACTGTTTTTTAATTCAATTTGCCCTATAAAGTTGGGGAAAGATGGAAATGCAATGAACAGTCCTTAGAGTAAAAGCAGGGTATAAATCAGTAAAAATATGCATATATTCCCCTGCAGATTCCAGATTTCTTAAATTTAAATTCCCACATTTCCAGGCACTATTCTCCAAACCCCAATGTAAACTAAACTGGGAAAGACTGCAATAGGCCATAGGAAATGGATTTGAATCCTCTTATTGATCTTGGGTTCTTTATTGAGTACAAGAGCATCGCTGTTCCAGTTGTTACTTTTGCAGTGAATTCTAAGTCTGTTCTTTTTCTAGGATAAAAGCATTTTTATCCCCTATTTCTGAGTATTAATGGACCTAAGCCTCGTTTCCATAACAGTATTAAATAAGTGTTAAAATCATGATGCAGAAAAAGATACTGTGAAGAGAACTGACCAGCTGAGTGACTTTGGGCTGGTCACTTTCTTTCTACCCTAGGAAGGAGGCAATGGCAAACCACTTCTGAAAGTCTTGCCAAGAAGCCTGCAGGGATTTCTCCAGGCAGCCTGCAGGAATCGGACATGACTGAGCAGAAGAAATTTTTTTTATAATTAAGAAAAGATTTTACACATTAATTAAATGAGTACAAAAAGAAAACAGAAAAATGTACCATATATACTCGCATATAAGCCGATCTCGCATATAAGCCGACCCTTTAAAAACTGCCCCAAAATGAGGATTTTTGAAAAAACTCGCATATAAGCCGACCCCCAAATACCATGGTGAACGCTTTTTTTTTTT
>BLBF01000050.1:3471693-3483969 GCA_015471245.1 Laticauda colubrina
CGATGAGAGCCAAGACTCATCGCGCGAAGCCGCTGCCCGCGAAGGCGATGAGAGTCTTGGCTCTCATTGCGCGAAGCCGCTGTCCGCGAAGGCGATGAGAGTTTTGGCTCTCATCGTGCGAAGTTGGGCAGCCAGATTTATTCACGTATAAGCCGACCCCCAAATTTGGGGGGGGGGGGAAAGCGTTCTAAAGTTGGCTTATATGCGAGTATATACGGTATGTAGGAATTTTTTAAAAAGTGAAAGAAAAGACAAAGAAGAGGAATAGAAAAATCTAAAGCAATGATTTCTGGTCATTGGCCTGATCTTTCCTCTTCACACCAGGTAGACTGGGCTGAAGCTACATTGGCTGATCTTTCCTCTTCACATTGGGTAGACCAGGACAGCCCCATGGACTGGATCCAACTATATTGCAGGCCAGATCCAGCCCACGGGCTTTGAGTTTGACACCCCTGGATGAGACAATACCAATTCCAGCAACCATTCTTTATATGTTTTATTCTCCAGTCCTCGAACCATCTTTGTTGCTCTGGATGGACTTTGTTGCTCAGGATGATTTAGATAGACCCAACACCTATTAAATAAAGACTGCTGGAGCTGCAACCCTTCCTTTCATAGCTCCTGGTACCCTTTCCTTACAATGTACCTGCATATTCTTTTTTGATTCTGCAGGCTTTCATGCAAGCTGAAATCCACATTGCACATGGGCATTGGGCAATCTCTTTGGTTTTTCCTTGTCCAGAAAAGTTCTGAGGACTGGGCTCACCACCAAGTCAGAGTTCCAGCCTCAGTGTTGTCTCCATGCTTTCAGAGATGTATCAATCTGCCATTTTCCTCACCCAGAAGTCCCAGATACACTGACTATTTTCAAGGATATAGTAGAGTTAGGAGTACCTGAAGCTTGAGTCAGACTTAAGCTAGAAGTTGCATGTTGACTTCACACAAGTTGATTTCACAGTCTTTTTGATGGGAATTGTGTTTATACATCAGGCTAAACAATGTCATTTGTTTGGCTTTGACATAGGGGTATGGGAGATATAACAGTTGTGATTCATTCAGCAATATATAATTTGGTGCAAAGGGTGAAGCCAAGCTGTTGGACTAGGGCCTCTGAAAAGAAGACAAAAGGAAGAAAGCAGCCACCATAGAAGCCCTTTCAGCTGAATTCTTTCCATTTGCCTTGTATAAAAGAGGTAGGATAACATAGATGCAAAATAGCATTTGTTATAAATGTTTAAACTGCTTGCAAGCTGCAATATTATCTTGAAAAGGAGAGGTGCCACTATTCCTATTGCTTTTGTTTTGAGTAGGCCACTTCGATGCTCGTGCTGTGCATTTTTGTCAGGGTCGTAATATTTTGTGCTACCCCCCACCTCAACCTTAGTTAATCAACCTTGAAAGGGAGAGGCAAGGGCTAAGAAAATTACAAAAAAAATCTTATTTATTATGCTCTGGAGTCTCCAGTGTCGGACAAGGGTTGGGGGGAGTAACAAAAGAACCCAGCCATCCCTACCTCCAGAGTTCTGGTACTCCTATCCATGCAGAGGCAAGACCTGGAGAGGCTCTGGAGGAGCAAGTTGACCTATTGGTGTCTGGAAAGTCATGATTTCCCTGAGGTTCCTGGAGTGTCAGGGATGGAAAGACAGAGAGGCCCAATTTCTTTATCCTCAGTCTAAGCCTCTGGCCTTCCTGGTAGTGTACTGACTTCTCTCACATCAGGCTGCAACTAAAGTATAAAGAAGGAAGATTATTGAGTCCCACAAACATCTCTCACATCCCCCAAAGTACATGAGATGACCAAAAGCGCTCAGATGCACAAATAAAAGTGATAGGTACCATCTTCACATGTCAACTAAAACAAGAGGTCTACCCACACAAACATGCCCAATCCCAATAGCTAAGAATGATACAATAATTATTGTAAGTGAGTGTTGCTTGTGGGACAAAGGCAAACGCGTGCCTATTTCTCATGTTAACTTTTTAAATATAATTTTGTTATTAAGACAATGGCTTCCATCTAAATATGGCTTTGCCTTCAAGTTGGAACACCATGAGAAAGGGCAATTCTAACTCTGCACCATATCTCTGCTTTGCCTACATCCTTTCACATTTTTCTTCTCAAACTTTTCAATTGGTGAAACATGAATTCTTTCTCAGGTGGCTGAGAGAACTGCAGGAAGAGTTCCCAGGACTTTGTAAGTGAGCTCTAGAGAAACTGAGTTAAAACATTTTTTGAAGAACTAAATGAAGTTCTGAGGACACCAACTATAAACACACAGCCCTGGAAGCAGCTGATTGCTACTCCATAGAACATGTCATTATTTAAAACAAGTGAAAGAGGTTGAATTAATGTCTTCTACAAGGGTAGTGGACTAATTGGGACACTGTTATCATATGGAATAGTACAGTAACTTGTCTATAAACACAATATGAAATATAACAAATTTATCTAGAGCACTTAATACTGCTTGAAGTTGTTTTGTGAGAAAAGATCTGCCTCTTCTAAATCTGTTGTATGCCTCTCTTCTATGACCTAGGTATGATTTTGCCATTGTTTTTCAACCACATTCCCTTTTCATCTTCCCATTTCCAAATGTTTGTACACTTCTGGCTTGGGATATTTTATAGGTCAGAAATTCCACAGATTCTGCAATAGAGAGCTATAGCTCTGCAACCAGACCTCTGGTCTGGTCATCTGCTAAGGTAACTCTTGCAGTAGAACTATATTGATTTGGGGGGGGGGGCATATATTGATTTGTCAACTATATTGATTTTGGGGCATTTTAGAAATATTTGGGGGGAAATGCCAGTGTGGTCATCTTCCTCAAACTGAAAGATGAAAGGCAATTTAATGAAAGGCTAGAACAGGGATGTCCAATCTTGGTTACTTTAAAACTTGGGGACTTCAATTTCCAGAATTCCCTAGCCAGCATCACTCAGTGAGGAGTTGGGGGAATTCTGAGAGTTGAAGGCCCTGGGTCTTAAAGATGACAAGGTTGGACACGTCAAGTTACAACTAAATAATAAATAAGTTAATCTGTTTATCAGCTTCTCAAATCCAATTAATTAGGATGATTTTTGTACTCCTGAAATCCAACAAGGTAATTGAGATTACTAATACATGAGGAAATGTTAGGTAGAACCCTAGTTAGACACAGGATTCTAAAGTGCCTCAATTTTGTCCAACATTAAAAAGAAGTATTTGCAGCCTTAATTTGGTCCTTCAGACAACTTGATTATGATGCCTAGAAGAAGAACTGAAGCCTAATAGCAGAATTTAGAAAAATATAAAGAAACATCTTTCTCAGCATCATTTGTGGGGTGATGTTGGTTACATAGTCAATCCAGCGCATTAGGCATTTCTGCGGGCCCAGTTGCTAATGTTTGTCAAAACTCAAGTCAATCAAGTATTCATTAAAATTACAAAATTAAGTATATAAATTAAAATCAAATAAATTATAAGATGAGCAAATTGCTTTATGATGTGAAATTGCAAAGTATGGCAGGGCAAATACATACTTTTTCCCAATGTGATGGCTTCCGGATAGATTAGAATTTGAACTCCCAGAATTCCCTGAGATTGTATCAAACATTGCGAGATTTGTGAAATATCTGAGAATTCAGGCCCTACACAAGGACACCAGACTGAAAAAAATACAGCGGACCAAGTTTTGAGAAGTACAAGATTTTTTGATAGAAATTCAAGCATACCTGAATTCTATTCAGCTCTTCTTGCTCTTGTTGCAGCCTTTCCATCTCACTCTGAATACTATTCAAAGAGGCTGGAAAGCAAGACAAGAAATCCGGTTTGTCAGCATGCATTAATGATACAAAGGAAATATATGGACCATGTAGTTTGAGAGCATCTTACCTTGCAAAAGCTCTTTCAAGTCAGAAGCAATGGGAGAAAAGTAAACAAAAGGAGAGGTTGTTAATGTTAAAAGAGAATTCCTCATATCAAGCTTCTAAATGCAGAGGAATTGATTTTTAAACACTTAGCACTTGCCAATTCTAGAAATTCATTCCTATCAGTACAATCAGGATCACAATCATTCTTTACTTTCCCTTGCCCACCTCTTTCTTCCTGTTCTCTCTCCAGAGCTCCCTTCAGGCTTGACTGGGATGCTGTTTCTTCATCCAGCCGTTCCCGCAAGGATATAATTTCAATTCGTAGGCGTTCAGCCTGATGCTCTGCAGCCCGAAGTTGTAAGGCAGACTCTTGTCTCAGCTTGGACACCACAGTTTGCAACTCCTGAAGAAAGAAAAAGGGAGGAAAAAAAGTCTGTTTTATTAAAGATGACATTCAATCTGCACAACACCAGCAAACTCATTTATTGGAGTTTAGGTACCGGCACTGTGCTGGGCAAACTTCTAGTTTCATCCTCTGTTGGAGGAGAATCCTGGGAACTAATCCCCCGCAGACCTTCATTCTCGGCATTGAGACGTTGCACTTCGTAGCTGAGGCGTTTGTGGGATGCAGCCAAATCAGCCTGGAAGAGAACCACAAGAGGAGGGAGGGACAGTCAGTAAACAATAGCTATCCTTCCACAGATGTCTCCAAGAGAGAATTTAAAGGGTTCAATATGAGGACCTCTGAAAAACACTGATCCAGAACAGCAAGCACAGAGTTTATAAGTGAGGAAAGGTCTGGAATTGTCAAATCTACGATGGACAAGATATACAGGCAATCCTCGACTTACAACCATTTGTTTAGCGACCAAAGTATACACAATTCTAAAATAGTGACTTATGACTGATTTTCACACCTATGATCATTGCAGCATCTCCATGATCACATGATTAAAATTCAAGCACTTGACAACTGGCATATATTTATGATGACAGCTGCACTGTCCTGGGGTCATGTGATCACTTTGTGACAAGCAAAGTCAATGGGGAAACCAAATTCACTTAACCACTACACAATTCACTTAGCTACAGTGGCAATAAGGTTGTAAAATGGGCTATCACTGACAACTCCCTTGCTTAGCAATGGAAATGGGCTCAAATGTGGTCATAAGTCAAGAGTTGTAGAAAGACTGCACCTATCGACCCATTTGGAGAAAAAATACATGTGTCAGAGAAAAATCTATTCAAGACATTTTGTAATTGTAAGACACACAAACTCCTCATCCCTAGTAAGGAAGCACTGCATGCCCTGGCAACAACTTGCATTTGCAACTCTGAAAAATCAGAAGTGCCACATACACTTTTTCTTGTGTCCTCAAGTCTCCAATGGTATATTGTAAGTTGCATCTGGACAAGCTTGCTCGACTGAGGCTCTACTCATCACATAAAGACAATTCATTTCCTATCTTATTTTCTCAGCCTCTACTGAAGAAGGCCTGATAGCATTTAAAACAACAAGTCAATAGCCTTGGAACTCCTACCTAAAGTCTGAGTTTGAAAGATCCCAAACTGAATACATCATAGCAATTTATTTTTTCCAAGCATCTCTTCCAATTCATCTGCGTCACTCCCAGCACCTGTATTCATCTACCATACTCACCATCTGTTCTTGAGTCTGCCGCTGGGTTTCACTCACAGTGGCTTGGAGGCTTTGGAGAAGGTTCTCTGATGTCTGGATCTGAGTCAAAAGAACCTGAACCTACTCGGAAAAATTGAGAAAGAGAGACTGGTTTGCGAAGACTGGTTTATAGAAAGCTTACATTCTGTGCACAGAATGCACAGTGGTTAAGATTTTGCTCTGCAGTTGAAATATGCCAGGTTAAAATCACCAAATTGCCTCTGGATTTCATGTTATCTCTAGCAAGTCTGTGACTAAGTCTGCAGAATGCAATATGTTGTAATGTGGTTTGTCTGATTTTGGCTTAACATCTGGTGTAAACTCAGCCTTACATATGATAATTTATGGCTTAAGGACTACAGTCACCCAATACCTTAGCTTAATGGTTAAAGATCTAAATGTGCTGGTGCTTATAGTATCTCAAGGAATACTTCCTCCTGCAGTATATGCATTTACCTAGAAATCTACATTATCCTTAAGAGATTTTTACCTACAAACCTCAGATGAATTAAGCCTTGGGTCTTCTCAGTTGTGAGACATCAGTCTACCACTCACAATTATTTTTCAAATACGAGGGCAGACCCTTTGGTCTTTTCATAAAATAGACTCTGAATATTTATTTTTAACTACACTATTGATAGAATTCCAGAAAGTGGAAACATCTGAAATAATTTGTCCTGGTTTGGATATTGCTCAGGTCTGGTTTGTGCTTGGGAGACCTCCAGAATATTTGAGGAATGATAGGCCAATCTAGGAAATAAAATAATCCAGTAGAAAACAATGGCAAACTTTCTACATGGATGTTTCTATGAATTTATTAGTGTTTGTTAATATATTTAAAATGTAATAGTTGAGATTGAAGGGCTGGACAACAAGGAAGAACAGTTATAACTAATTGGCCACTGCATGAGGAAATCTGAGCTGTGATTGGTTGCTGTGAGTAAAGGGGGAGTTTCCTCATTTTCCACCTTTGTTCCTCTCTGCTGTGTATGTTCTCTGCGATTTACCTCATGATATTCCCTCTGTTGATTTTCCTGACTATGCTTCTGTTTGCCTTTCTTATTTACCATAAATATATTAATTTATATAAGATCACAAGTTCTTGTCAGCACCTCTGGCTCCATTTGGACACCCGCTGCACAATTCTGACAGTTTTTTATATAGGTCATTTGATATCAATTATTTTTTAATATTTAGTATTTTATTATGCCTTATTTGCATATGCTTTATAGATACATGGATTTAATCCTGTATTCCACTTCAAGATCCTTAGAGAAACGACAGATATCCAATTTAACATTAGAATAAGCGTGAGTTCCAAGACATTGAATTTACCTGCTTACTGCACTCTTCATTGCTTCTTCTCAATGCCTCCTCCAGATTAGCTTTTTCCTTTGCTCTTTCCTCCAGAGTTCCACGTTGCTGTTGCACCTAAAGAGTATATAGGGGATGGGGAAAGGAAGCCTTTAGCTTCACATCTCTCATTTTTCAAAATTCTTCTACAGATGGTGTTTTATTTAACACTTGTTTGATGACCATTTGAATTTGCCTTGGTGTAGAACAAGTCCTTAAAGTTTCAGCTGGTGCAGCACCCCTGCAGGCACATAATTGCAATCTAGGTGTCAGCAATCAGTCTGGATTTTTAATTGTTGCACCATCCTGCAATCACAAATTGCAATTTGCTGCCTTCCCTGCTGGCTTTCCACAAGCAAAATCAATGGGGAAGCCAGCAAGAAGTCAGAAGTCACAAACACACGAGGTCCTTGCTTAAAAACCCACACAGTTCTCACTTCACTATGATTGATAACTGCCAGATAACTGCCATTGTCATTGCTAAGCAGCAGTCATGTGATATCACACTTTATGACTGCATCACTTAGCAATGATAATTCCAATCCCAATTACCCTTGTGAAGCAAGGATTACCTGTATTTCTCACTATGCTAATCAGAATTATCTTATTATCCCTCTGGCGAATGAGTTACAAAGTTGATGACAGTCCATTAAAAAATTGTCGGCTAGCTGTAATATCCTCCAAAAAACTTTCCAAAGCAGCTGAAAATCCTTGTTAAGATAATAACTGTGAACAATCAAAGTACAAAGGCAGAAGAGAGAAGCCTGGAAAAGCCAACACCAACAATACTGATTGTATAGAATAATTATCAAGTAAATCCATCCCCAGCCCACAAATCTTCCACCAAGGAGCCTGACAATTCTCTTATGTGCCAAAAATTACAATGTGATAGAACCAAGAGGCCTCAATCAGCAAGGTGTTTGTGGGTAGGATTACAATGATATTGTACATATTCCTATAATACAGGCAGACAATATTGTACTTCTATAGCAAGCAGGGCTGAAATTTATGGAGCCTTTTAACGTATTTGGGAAAAGGTTTAAGGAAGACAATGGCTGCTTTAAGGCTATGCATTTATTTAAAAGTTTAAAGAATCTGGTTTAGGGCAGTATTTCACTTCTTAACAATCAACCCCTTCAAAAAGAAGTTGCAAGAAAAGGTCTTAGATCTTTGCTTAATGACCCTAATTGGGACTTAAGTGAAGTGATCATTCATATGAAAACATATGACTGCACTGGTTAGCAGTGGCAATTTCAATTGTCTTGGCTGTGATACCATGCTATTAAGCAAAGACCTCACATTTTTCCCGCCCTGTCACATTTGCCTCTGCTTCAATTTTCCCCCCACTTGCCTATGCCCTCCCCATCCTTGCCCTTTTGGAGGCCCTGTGTTTCACTCCTTGCTGTCTTCTTCCTCCTGCTGCTGACAAAGGGCATTGGGCTTGGCCCTTTGTGAGGTAGCTGCTCTGTGGCTGTGAAGCCTTCCATGGCAGTACTTTTGAATTTTCAATATTTCTGCATAAAGATGACCTAACACATGATCTGTTCTCCACACACATTCCTAAAACTGGATAAAAAAAACCTATTTAAATAAAGGAGTCAAAAACATTTTTAAAAATTTTGGTTTGCACCAATATGTAGTTTTAGATCATTTTCAATAAATAAATGAACTGATACAATGCTTTCTCTCAATTAATTGGGTTAACTTTATCTAGTTTTAGGACTTGTGTAAAGAACAGATTACATTTTATGTCATGTCTATGCAGAAATGTAGGAAATTCAAAAGGATTCATTTTAAGCACCACTGTACCTAGTTGAAAGTTGCTCTAACATTTTTGTAATACTCCCAAATTCTTCTTTAGGTGTTTAATTTCATAATGCTACAAAAAATGGTATAGCAAAAGTTGGGCAAAGAAAGAAGACAAGGAAACAGCATGAGTGGTCAAAAGCAACAGAGCCAGGTAAACAAAAAGAAAATTTATGGAGTCTTAAGGTGAAAGCATTTGAAAGTAATTTGGAACATAACATTTTTTCTGTATAAAAGAAGTTACTATCTTGGATGGCTATATCCTGAAAGACACTACCATAAGTATCTTAAATGAATACACAAAAATATCTCTAACAATAAACTATCTTTGTCTTTCCACACACAAACCTGTTCTTGGAGCTGAGCCCACTCTGATTCAGATACAAGCTGGTATCCCACTGGTGGTAGGTAAATAGTCTCAGGCACCAGGGTTCCAGTTGAAGAGGCAATGGAACAAGTCTCAGGGCTTGGGGGACATCTGCGTCGGACAGAAGGCCCAGAACTTGGTCCCAAAGAGGAAAATGAAGCAATGGAGATGCTGTCCAGACTACAGGCAAACTTCTCTGCTACTCCTCCTTCCATCAAAGGAACCTGGTGACTTCCAGGCAAATCCGTGGACACAGCCTCAGGTTCAGCAAGAAGGGATTCAGCTGAACTACATAAGGAATGCTGAAAAGAAAAATGTGGGAGTTTAAAAAAAATCCCAAGTGGCTCAGGTTGGGTATTGCAAAGTATTTATAGCTGGGGCTCTCATTATTTTAGGACCATTTATTTCAGGTTCAGAATAGACCATCGTAGAGAAAATCTATGCAATCACTAGAAGTTGAAAAAGATTTGATGGCACAATCAATTTCACGTAGAGTTTGTCCAATCTGCCTAACCTGAGAAAATGCACCAGGTATCCATACTGAAAGAAATCAGGAAGGAAACTAGGACCCACAGATTAACTTTCTCAATAATGTGGTTCTCCCTCTGGAACACCCCCTGCCCCTGCCAAGTTAGATATGGCCCTGCACTAATATGTCAGGTGGCCAAACTTTTAAGAAAGCATTCAGATTCATTTGACAGTAATCGATGGTTTACCTATAGTTTATAATCAGCTCTGTGATTATAGTGGGTTTACAAATGGATTTTATTCTGTTTTATTTCATGTGTTGTGGGCTGCCTAGAATCAGAATAGGAAGCACATGTCTTTTGATAAACAAAAAATGTCTATAATTTGCCATAAAGCACCTGTGTTTTAGACCCATGTTCCTCCTTGCTTGTGAAAGCTTCCCAGGAACTGACAGATGGGTGGATCCTGGCGGTGATTAATGCTTCTCTACAGGAGGGGTCAGTGCCCCAGCACTTTAAGGATGCTGTGCTCTGCCTTCTTAAGAAGCCATCACTGGACTCCACCCAGCTGGATAATTTTCAGCTTGTCTCCAATCTTTCCTTTTTGGGAAAGGTTGTTGAGAAGGTGATTGCATGGCAGCTCCAGAGGTTTCTGGATAAAATGGATTATCTCGACCCCTACTACTTTTTTATTTTTTATTTTATTTGTATTTGTTAATTGCTTACAAGATAATAGGTATAAGTAAAAACATAGTTATGAATACATGGATACATATAAGAAAAATAAAAAAATATATAAAAGAAACAATAGGACAGGGACAGTAGGCACCTTGGTGTGCTTATGCATGCCTCCTACAGATCTCTTAGGAAAGGGGTGAGGTCAATACTACACAGTCTCAGGTTAAATTTTTGGGGTTTGGGGAAAAAAACCAGAGTCAGGTAGAGTATTCCAGACATTGACCACTCTGTTGCTGAAGCTGTATTTCCTGCAATCAAGTTTGGTGCGATTAACCTTGAGTTTGTATCTATTGTTTGCTCTTGTGTTGTTATGGTTGAAGCTGAAGTATTCATTGACAGGTAGATCATTGCAATGTATGATTTTATATATTATACTTAGATCGGACTGAAGGCAGCGTAGTTCTAGGTTTTCTAGGTCTAGAATTTCTAGTCTAGTAGCATAAGGTATTCTGCAACGAGTAGAGGAGTGGAGAACTCTTCTTGTGAAATATTTCTGGACTTTCTCAACTGTGTTAATATCAGATATGTAATGTGGGTTCCAGACTGATGAGCTGTATTTGAGTGTTGGTCTAGGAAATGTTTTGTATGTTCTCGTTAGTAGTATAATATTACCAGAGAAAAAGCTACGTAAGATTAGGTTAACAACTCTTAATGGCTTTTTGGCTATGTAGTTACAGTGGGCTCTAGCACTTAGGTCATTAGAGATGAGTACTCCAAGATCCTTGACAAGAGTACTCATCTCAAATGACCTAAGTGCTTGTTAGGAATCAGGCCTGGATTTGGGACAGAAGTGGCATTGGTCGCACTTTTGGATGACTTCTGGCAGGAGCGGGAATGGGGGCAGTGCATCCGTCCTTGCTCTACTTGATATTTCAATGGCTTTTGATACCATTGACCATGGGGTAGCTTCAGGAGATGGGAGGCCTTGTGCTGCCCTGGTTCACTTTCTTCCTCTGCTGCCGCTCTCAGTCAGTCCTCCCTCTTGCAGGTACCTAGAGGCTGTTAGGGCCTGGATGGGGAGCAACAGGTGGAAACGAAACCCTTGCAAGACAGAGTGGCTCTGGGTTTGGGGTTGGTTAGCTTAGGGAGAATTGCCACCTTTGATCCTGTACGTAATCTAGTAGTTTTCCTGGACTCATGACTCCTGCTTGAAGAGCAGGTGGCAGTCATGGCCAGGAGGGCCTTTATGCAATTGCGGGTTGTGTGCCACTTACGCCCTTTCCTGGACCAACAGTCCCTGCTCACAGTCATTCATGCCCTAGTCACTTCCTGTCTTCACTATTGCAACATGCTCTACATGGGGCTGTCCTTGAAGAGCATCTGGAAGCTCCAGTTGATGCACAGTGTGGCGGCCCGTGTGGTTTTGTGCAGACTCCCATGTGCTCATGTATCACCTCTCCTGCAGGAGCTGCATTGGTTGCCGATTTGCTACAGGGTTCAATTCAAGGTGCTGATTGTCACCTTTAAAGCCCTTCATGGCTTGGAACCAGATTATCTGAGGGACCATCTCTTGCTGGTCACAATTACCTGACCCATCAGAGCGGGGAAGGCAAGGAATGTTGTGGGTCCTATCCCTGAGGGAGATACACTTCTGGTGGGACCCAGAAGAAGGGCCTTCTCTATGGTGGCTCCCTCTGTATGGAACATCATTCCCCCAGAGATTAGAACAACGCCCACTCTAATACTCTTCTGGAAGGTGCTGAAGACTTGAAAACACACATTCACATACACACACACACACACACACACACACACACACATGTGCTGTTTAGCTTCCTTCGGGTATTATCCCACGTCATTGTAGTTCTGTTAAAGTTGTAGCAACGTTTCAGCAGAATCTCATCTGCCATCATCAGGCTTCTGTATGGATATGGGTCTTACAGCTCCTGGTTTTAAATTTGAGGCTGGTCCATTCTGATTGGTTGGGAGCCTGGACCTGTGTTCATTGGACTTGGAGTTTGATTGATTGGTGTTTCTGGTTTCTTCTGTCTGTTTTGTGGCTTTGATTGGCTGGCAAC